>JAQFYB010001235.1:0-35210 GCA_034694085.1 Pogonognathellus longicornis
AGGGAAATCGGGATTGTGGGCGGGGTTTCCTTGGGGAAATCCGGATTGTGGGCGGGGCTTTTGTGGGGAAATCGAAGCATTTTCCCCGCCCCCTGAGGGGGCGGGGCTCGTGCTACCGGGGAAATTTTGAAAATTTTATCCCTGGTGCTCATATAGCCTGGATGTATAGATATTAAATTTAAATTATGCATCCACCTATATGCAGTTCGGAAATGGAATGTTTTTGCTGAGATGCTGGATGACAGTTTACAACTAGAGTCACATCCATTCAGTATTTTGTGATCGACACTATGTTCTATTCGTTGTGTTGTCAATGAGCATGGAGCATGGAGAATAATTTCTTAATTAAATCAGCAGGATTTAAAACTTCAATCTCGTTTGATTTTACAGCTCAAATGCAGTTTCAATTTCACATAGACCATTATACCACTGAATCTGAAAAAATCCAACTTTTGAGAAAATGTTAAGTTTCACAATGACGTATTGTTCCCCCTTGGAATTTTGAAAGTTTATATCGCTCTATATACGTAATTTAGTCAAAAGAATATTAGTTTATTCCATAATCTTATAAGTACGCGTTATGCATGTAATATGATGCATGTTGTAAATTACATATTATTATACATATCAATCTTAATGGTATGGTAGTGGCATTAGTTGTCAGATCCGTCAGATATATGTCCCTGTACATTATGTAAAAAATCACGCACAGCGCTATAAATAAAGAGACAAATATTTGTTTGTTTGTGGAATGCCATCGTAAATACTGAAAATAAAATAAGTCATGCACAATAAGTGCCTGTCCACACACTCTAGTTGGCTATTACATTGACACTGCAATATTACGACAAAGCTATACGCAAGCAGTGTAGTATTTCTCGTGGGAGTCAAGCTGAGATTTATGTCCACGATGCATGTCAGCATAAACGGGAAGGAAAAACTCATCAGCATTCAAGCAGTATAATTTTCAAATTTTATACAGTCAAAGAACCACGAGATTACGACCCTTGAGCGAATTCATGTTTCCTGTTCTTAAGGAAAACCACATTTGGAAGCATTATGTACCCAGTGGCCTATATCATAGATTTCAATGCTTTTGACTTACACTTTATTGTGCGACTCTTAAGCATCAGAAAGAAAGTGAGTTGACTCCAGCAGCAATCTCCAAGTGAGATGTTAGTACCTACTCTTAAGTACTGCACGGATACTTCAGTCTTAAGCTTTTATGATCTTAACTATCTCCTATAACTAACGTAAGGAGATCAATGTGTATGCAAATGTCGAGTTAAAGTACGCAACTACAATACAGCTTCAGTCATAAAAATCACAGCGTAAAACTACCCGGTTGTAGTCTCCGATTCCGACTTATCTTCTTCAAGAACCACATGGAACAATCCTCATACTCTCTAAATGCTCCTAAAACTATATTTGCCAAATATATGCCCAAAATACTAAAAAAATAATGCAAAACTATACTAAATGTAAGAGCATTATAGGTAGGTACATTTCATCTCAACTTCCAAGATAGCAGCTTGCATTTAATTCTCAATTCATTTCTTCCTCTTTACTTTACTATATCTCAGTACTTTACTTTCTAACGTGTCTATGTGTTGAATTTTTTTGGTGGAATTTCAAACGGTCGTGTAAACTACAGCTTTACAAAATGGCTTTATTTTTCCATGCACACTAAAAGCTGAATGTATTAACATTTATCCTATATGGAAATGTAAGCGTCAATATTCTCCATACTCTATACACTCCTATCCCTACATAAACCCAAAAACAAATTGTTATTACTAATATCTGGCTGAACATCCCATCGAATTTTCTAAATCTAATAATACGACTACTATGTACCTAGTTCTACTTACTACTAAAGTCAACATCCGGTTCTTTCCTTTCATATTCACAGCAACACTATTCTTTTTTTTTTTGTCGACAAACTTTATACATTGTGAATGAGACGTCACATCGTCATGAGTAAAACAATATAATATGAGCTTAGCAAGGCATTATAACATGAACCATGAAACGAACATAAGTATATACGTACAGAATACTGAAAACATTTTATTGGGTTACAGTAAGTGCCACTACATCAAAAGCTATAACACTTTACGAGCTCCAAATGTAGCGAATCTCTTTCCAAGAACGAGATACGTAAATGCAGCAGCGTAGGGTTGATGGAAATACGGTGCACACAGCAGCTATACGTGTAAAAGGCCCTTTCAAATATCTACAGAGAAAGCTTTCAATGTTTCAATTCCTTTTCGAACAGTTCTACTAACACAGAGACTGAGAGACTCTTCTCCCGATGATAATGACAGCAATAGTAATAGTAGTAGTGGTGGTGGTAGTAGCAGCTACGATTAAGACATTTCCTATTGTGCTATCGATTTATATACCTAATGAGTTGCTTAGTCAGCTTGTTGTGTATAGCTCAATAATGCTTCACCGTCGAGTTTCTAAATGTCGGAAGGAGAAACGCCAGTCCCTTTCTAATGATAATGTCATTCATACTCAAATTCATTGTCCGCCTGAATCCATTTAGCTTTTAGCTAAACCAACTAAACACAACCATTGTTGTGCTGTACATGTGTGTGAGTGAGTGTTGCCTTTATTTACACGGATATTGGTGAAAACATGCATATCTTATACACTAATATAAATTCGTATATGCACTTGAATGTATGTGTTTACTCTTGTAAGGACAAATATGTTGACTCGTTTTATTGCTAGAGTGTAAGTGTGTGTTGTACAGATGGGGATGGGGATATTAATATTGGTAGTGGCACACTAACATTTAAGCGATTAGATTCCCCATATTAGTAAAATAGGTAGGAGGAATAATATTATTGCGTGTTTGTAGTTTGTAGATGGTAGAATTGTTTTATACCTTTTCTCGTGGAATATCCGAGCAGGTTACATTTTAAATAAACGTGTATATGGCTTAACTCGAGGTTAATATTTACATACACAGCTTTGCGACAATTAAACTGATAGTATCACAAATGCAAAGCAGATTAGGAGGGTTACGCTACGACTACGACACTCCAGGAATATAACAGAGGCACACTTGCACTTGCAGTTTAGTCACAACTCTAATAAGTGCACGAATGCAAATTGACTGTTGAACACAAGTTGAAATGTTGAAGTTTCTCTGAGAAGAGGAAATACGATAATGGCCTAGTATTTTCAGCTTCAGCATGGAGTTTTCTATCTATATAATAAGCTTTATTGCTGAACTCAACGCGAAGTTCGAATAATAGTCATTTGCAGTTTTATGTTTACCCAAGAGGTAGATAGGTAGGTAGTAGGCAGGTACTTGAAATAAATGTTAGTTATAAACCGATGATATTAGAATCTTAATATGCGCTTGCATGTGTGTGGCTTTTCACAAATGTAGCGTGTAGCTGTGTCAACACTTAAGTTGTATACGAAGTGCTAACAACAAATGCACATCATAATTATCGCCCGCACGAAAAATAACAATTACTTTCTCCAGTTACCAATTTGGTTGTTGATAAAGCTACAATAAATTACCAAGTTTGTTTGAAAAACATATTATAAGCTGTAAAAAATCTCTGGAAATAAGTAAAATACAATGGGCAAATAAAAGCTAACAGGATGTATGTAGATTAGATATAGTGCAAAAAATCAAAAAGATTTTTTTTAAGTTAAACTAAAAAATGAAAATGTAATGCCAGTTGAAAAACTTGCAGTGTCAATGACACTCTGATACATTGCAAAGTGGTAAGATTTTAGGTTTAGCGAATGAAATCTGTACAACGAGAATGAAACTGAATATTTTCATGTTTTGCTTGTGAAAACAGGCTCAACATGTTGTGAATCGTTGCGAATCGGCCAAAAATTTACTCTGAAACTGTCAGTGCTATTGCTATCAGTACAAACCTCAATTTGTTTCGCGAAATAGTAAAGAATGCACTCATCCGTAAATAGTCGTTTGTTCGCTCCGGCTAATAAAGCAGTGCAGTTGCTTGCTAATCGCTATAGGTCTATTTATTTTATGTAGGTCCACGGTCATAGATTTTGTGAACAGAATAATACAGACTGAACAAACTGTTCTTATCTTTCATACAGGCAAAGAATAATTTCAATTTCAACTTCCAAACGATTGAATGTTGGTAATTAAATTCCAGAGTTACATAAAAGTCACCGCAAATTAATCAGCTTAGCTTCATACACAGATTCAGGCATATTATGTTTTTAAAATTTAAAATACAGGCGGTATATTTTTATTGTTTTTTTTTAAATTAAAGCTCTGTTTAAGTGTAGGTATATTATTTTTTTTTGAAGTTTCAAAAAGGTACCTAAACCCAGTGAAAGTGAAACAAACTGCCGTTGTCTGCAATTACCTACAATATTCATTCATGTAATATTAATAGGTAGGAAGTTAACATTTTAGGCGCTCTGATCATTTAATGTAGTGTATTACCTACCTAAATAGGTACCTGTAATTAAGGATACGTCTTTCCGAAAAGCTCTTGATTCCAATTACTTTAGTTGTGTGCAAATCTAAAAATAGAATCCGAATTAGTATGAAATTTGTTATGTTTATCAACCGTACTAAATTCGTCTAGCAATATTCAGGCAGATGTGAATGCAATTTGAAACTATATTTGGAATTCCGTGGGCTAAAATCGATATAGCTCATCATTGGAGTTAGTGATAATGAGATGATGAGGGACACAGGTAACTGTACCTGTAGTTAAACTCGGCAACGTGCTTAGAGTTTCTGGTATTTAGATATATCAGGATTGTATTCGATTGTAGGCGTAGCGTTTATATTTATTAGTGGCGAAGGACAAGATGTAATAGTGTAAGACAATAGTAATAGCAAGGTACACTACAGAAATGTATTTGCCGGATTCATTTCATTCCATGGTGCAATTGTATCTTCACTTAGACACGGCAAACCGAGCCAAGTGAACCTTGCGAAGATACAATGACACTAAAGGGAGAGTATACATAAATAAAGGCAGAAAGTGTCTATTGCACTCGTAGTATTTATATTCAGTAATGTGGCTTACACTGAAAGCTCGTAGAAGTATCTTCTGGAAGGACCGACATTATTAGACAACCGTTAGGTAATAGAATACCGAACAGATAGACTTACAGATAGGTGGGTAGCACTTGCACGGCTCACTTACTCCTCTTCCCTCTCTATACCAAAGGTACCAAGAGAAAATCAATTAAAAGTAAAGTAACACCATGTGGCAAATGCGAAACGGTAACTTTCCTTTATTTGTAGAGCATTAACAGATATTTCTTCCACAATCCTCTACCATACTATTGTTCACTCACAACATACAGGCAACCGGGAAAATTACTTCTGCTGAGTACCTACCCTTTATGTGCATCAGAACATTTATTATGGTATCTTGAGAACCGTGACCGAACTTGCACTAAATCACCACGGTTGACAATCATAATCATTAGTTAAATCTTCTAGGGTAAAAAAGCACTTAATCTCTTTGTATTTCGCAATGTCTTCAATATTTTTTGCTTGTATTGTATAACATAAATAAGAAAAGGAAGAAGTATATGAAAAATTGTGTTGGTAAGTATGATTAAGCCTTTACAATTCGTACATGATAAAACTTTCACTAATATCTTAATGCATTAGTATGTGTGGTAATTTGTCCAATAAATTGTCACATTTACTATGATAGTGTCAATATTTGTACTTCAACTTCAGTTATAATCCTCCAGCAAATAAGTATCTAACTAAAGAGAAGTTTTTTGTAAACATTTCTTCGACAAATTAAATAAACTCAAAATTATTTTTCTATTATAGGTAATGCTCACTCAGACATGATGCGGGAAGGATTCTGTGTATGTGTACTAAAGCTTTTACACTGCATTTTGAGTTACTTGTATCTTGTATTTCAGAAGAGTTAGTTACGGTAAGCTGAATTAGTAGGTAGATAGATACCTCAAATATCTTCAAAAATTTTCCATTACGAAAGATCAGATAACTTTTTATTTGATCCGATGTCTCGTCCTGGTAAGAAGACCGAGTAATCAAATAATTTTCGGATTGGAAATTGAAACTAAAGCTCAAAGCGATAGAAATACTTTTGTTTAGTGAAATTTAGTGTCTTAGATATTATACACACATGAGCTGTATACAACACAGCAATTCTGTTTATCCTGGACAATAAAACACAGTGCCTACACAAGTGTAGTGCAAAGTAGTGTAAAGTAATATAATACTACTAGAAGAAGAGCAAGAAACAAATAAGTTTCCTATTTTGTAAATAGTTTAGTGTTAAGAGCTCTTAAGCTGTAAACTTATTAAATGTTTCTCTGGAACTGTTTGGTGTTAACTGTAGCTGAAATAGCATATAGGGTCTATTATGTCCAAATGCTCTTCACAACTCTTTCTGGGCTGATAGGTAATAGTGCTAACCTGCTCAAAATTAGGAGATACTTATTGAAGACCCCTTTAATCCTCGAGGCAAGAACTCTTAGAATAGGATCTTGTTCCTGTCTCACTTAATGAGTGTCAAGAGAAGTTACTTGGCTGAAATATTACGCTCCTTGTAACTACTTTCTCTCCAATGCTCTTTTTACCGTCTCATCTGTCGCTTTTCATCTGCTAAGCTTTTATTTTTGTTTTACTTCTGTATCCTCCTTTCTAACTACTACCTAGGTCTAGGTACCTCCTATCCAACACTCATCGTCATCGACGACTGCGAAAAGGATTCATTATAACAACTTCTACTCACGAATTATTTTCTCTTGTGTTACTTTCTGGGATTAAAAAAGGAGCAACGCTATTAGAATTACGTTCATCCCAAAAAGTTTAAAATTACAAACTTTTCTCAAGCACCTTACTTCACTTCTCGACATACCTACTCATTTCTTTGATATTAGCACCTAAGAAATGATTGCGAAGAGTCAAATGAGAACATGAAAAACTAAAAATATCTGCTACTTGCGAAACATACTACTTGAAAGTTGAAAGTTGAAAGTAATTATTTATTATTACATTGCTTCATATACTAAAAGTTACTTGGTTGGTTAAGTAAATTACTTATTACACAGGAATACTAATTATAAGTAAGAATTTCATCAACTATCAATATTGTTGGGCAACGATCGTTGTTCACGTTAATGGAAATATCTGGCTGCTTGAAATCTTTCAGATAATGAAATGAAGATGATCACTTTACACACAATTAAAACTGGATCTTGTGTTTAGAAAAAGTGTAATAAGTCTTAACGAACAATTTATGACCGATGTATCTACGTTTCTTAATAAAGTATAATAATTGAGGTACACAGTTTTATTATTTGTTTTCGAAATCGTTCTCAAATTACAGTTCATAAGGTTGTCTCTTATGGTTTTCAGTTTTCTAACATTTATTTGCATGAATTTTAGCGTAGCATTAATCTCTCTAAAACCAGGAGTACTACACTAACGAAATGTAATACAAATAGCATGGCAAAAGCTGTAAATAGTTCTGAGAGTCCGAAAGCGTCATTTTGATTTGATCCGTATACACTGTTTTCACATTTCATTCCCGATACTTCGAAATAAATGTTTAGGAGTCTATGTCGGACTCCTCGTTCGTACATTGTCAAGATTCTGTAAAAAAAATTAAGTTCTACTACCTAAGTAAATTATAGTATTGATATAGATGAATCGTGTTGGAATTCTCAAATAAATGTTTCCGTATAATGTGTGAGCATTTACTTGTAATTGAATAATTCTCTGAAAGGAGAATCCTTCTTAATGAAAGTTCCTCCAACCACTTTCTTCCTGTTTACTTGAACTACCGACACCATTTCACACGCTGTCTCTTCAGCTCTAGAAGTATTGAGGCTGGCTGCATAGCTTCTCAAGTTGACGTAAAAACTATCAGCTATATCAAAGAATGCTGCTCTTGTATTAAGCAATTTAATAATTCCAGGTATAGCATCAACAGTGATGATTTCTGTGGGATCGCTGTCAAGTTTAGAATTTTCACTCTACAAACATTATTTATTGTAATTATTAATCCAAATTCCCCTGTCTAATATATTTCCTGACAGGTAACAAGTTTCTAGATATCAAAACCATCATGTACTTATATATTTTAACTTACATCTCTTGAAAAGTGAGTACTTATGAGGTACTTGTCACTGTAAATTGTGTATTTATAAGCCAGGATATCCGCAAAGGATTTGATTGGAATTACGCTGACAGATAAGATTGAAATGAGCTTGGCAGAATATGCAACATATGTAAGAAGGGCTGTACACAAACCGCTGAGGTGAATAATCTTCATCGATATGGCTTCAGGTCTTGAATACCAACCTTAAATGTCCAACAGATGATTGCAAAAAGTTGTTCAAAATTCATTTCATGAACAAACCACATAGAAGCTGAGACAATACCTAAATAAGCAATTATTAAAATAATATAAGATATTGAGGAAAAAATATTAATCAGATTTACCATGTTGACAAATTAAGCAAAATGTCCATATCCCAATATTATTGGAAATTTCGAGATCTATGTTATTGGAACTTCTTTGTTTCGCTTTTATGAAACTGAAGAAAAACATGACAATCAATACCAAAGTCCAAGTAAAAAGGATTAGGAGCCACAATTCAGTCTTGAAGGCTTGAGTGAAAACATTCCTAATACTCAAAGCTGACGGTTGTCGAAAATAGGCCCACATACTAAAAGAGTGAATTAAAGCAAAATGCGTATAAAGAAAAACGTAAGTGTACAATAATAAAAAATCTATCTGTGTTAGCGTTATATGCATATTTCAACCATTCCCAGTACTGGCTGTCACAAATATTATAATACAAATATATTCTGTAGTACAAATGTATATAAAAAATGGAATTTTTCTAATTGTAGTGTTTTATGAAGTACTTCGAGAGATATGTTGGAATGAGGAACTCTAATTGTGTGGTTAGGTGCATTAGTATCTCTGAGGATGATATTGAGATATCTGCTTCTGATGAAATAACTTGCGCTGCCATTCCGAGAAGCGTTCCATTTGGAAGTTGTTGTACCCAGCCGCTTCCCACAACAGCTTTCTCCCTTAATTCGATAAAATAACGAGGAAAACATAACAATAAACATAAACAGTGAACAATAGCTGTAGAAACATTTGAAATACTTGGCTCCTACAAACATATTAATATGAAAGTAATGGTAGGTACGTGAAATTTAACGCGTCTCTCAGATACCAGTACACAAACACTTCGAATCCGCCTTCGAATTTAGGAGTCATATTTTGGAAACTAAAATCAGCAGCTTTTTTCCTGTCTGGATGGAGCTATAAACAACAAGAAAAGTATGACATGGTTTGCTGAAAGTTGCAGTAGAATATTTTATAGAAAACAAGGGATGGATTGGATATAACCTGTGCGGTTCCAGATATTGAAACACCATTAAAATCCTGACGTCTGTGATGTGTTGCAATAAGATCGTAAATATGAATACTTTTCCCATTTGAATATAAAAAGTGAACAAAGTTGTGCTTTTTAATAGAGTAAACTTCTTGCATGTAGTATTTAGTTGGAAAAGTGCCTCTGCCAGAGTTAACGCTTGCAGATGCTTTGATGTCTTCTGAGAATGAGAATGTATGATTGTTTGTGTGAGAGTTATACAAAATGTAAAGTGCACTATTCAAAGTTATGCTTTCGTATTCAATAAGAATACTAAGAATAGGAGATGCCTTTCCACCATTTGGATTGTATGAGGAGACTGAATTGGAAGCTTGAGAAGAGTCTTCTGGAACATCTACAGATTCTACAGTTGACTTTAGCTGCCCCTCCTTCTGCCATAATATCATATAGATTGGCTTTCTCCAGCGATGATTTATAAACAGCGTTTCCAGAACTGAAATCTGATAGCAGTAGAAAGTAGAGTAGCACATAACGCACAAGGTAAGCAGTTTGCTAGAAAAGAAAAGGCAAATGATAAAGAAATTTTTATGCATTCAAGGCTTTACCTTTGAGATGATATCTACCAGAGAAGACTCATTGGTAGGTATAATAAAAGTAAAAATATTTCCAGTATTATTTTCCATTTTTAAAACGTCTAAGTTGCTTGATCCTTTGTTGAGGGGTACTTTCACTAGAGCGATGTACTCCGCAGGAACCAAGTTAATTTCAATGTCTAAAAAAATCAAAAATTATTAAAAAAAACTGATCAAATCGCTTGCTTGAGATTAAGACGTGTGTACTTGCTACTTTTCGTAATTTACAACTTGTGCTCTTACTTTGTATACTTTCACTTGCAATGAACAAAATCTCCAAATCACCGGGAACAAATTCGACAGCTTCGTAGAGTTGGTCCAGAATAAACAAACTGTCGCAAATAATCTGTGTGCAAACTTGAAACAGGCAAATTGCTAAATATTTCAAATGCGTACATGAAATCCACATGATTTGGAAAGAAAATGTTGAAATTCTAGAAAATTGTTTTTGTCCTGCATGAAGAGTTCACATAATAATACTACAAGTAAAATAACTGCAGTCTTTCAGTTTTGTAGTTCACTGTGCCTCAGAGTCAAACGAAGCGTAAACATATAAAAGGAACTTGCCCATTTGACATTGTGCACAATGTGTAACCCAATTACTCAACCAACATAATAGTTGAAAAGTAAATATAAATCGTTGAATAGTGTAATCTTTTGTCCTGCAGTAAACTCTTAGAATGTTGAAGTACTAGCTACTTTTATTTATTTGCCCCGCATAGCTGAAGGCTTATATACCTAGTCCTGTTAGGGTTCTTTTATGTCTTAACAATAGCGGAAAGGTAATTGCGGGGCAGTAATTGAAGGCAAGGTCGAAATGTGAATTATTAAATAATTTCAGTTCATCTGAAATTGAAAATGTAAAAAAATCGATAAATGGCTACAAGGCTGTATTGAGGGGGGACAAAGGGGGCATTTGCTCCTCCAGAAATCCAAAAAAGTTGCTATTTTACCAATAAAGTGCAAAAAATAAAGAATTTTTCGCGCACCTTGGGAAATTGATACATTTTAGGTTAATTTTGTTTTAAATTAGCTGAAATTTTTCACAATCCTTATGTGGATCATCTTGGCATTTCGCCCCTCCCGAAATGGAACCCTAGATACGGCTCTGAAATGGCATCATCAATGAGTACTTCACATGTATTTCTTTTGTAAGTTTTCAATGAGAATCGAATTCGTTTTCTCATTGAATGTTAATTGTGATTGGCATTCTGACAGCCAATTGTCCACTACTACATAAATAACAAAATCCGATTTCGGATATCTGATTGAGATTTAAATTAATATGCATGAGCTATTACGCACACCGTCATAAAAATATGAATTTGTATGGTCATTAAGCAAATTAACTCTTATCATAGTCATATCTAAATCTGATATTATGTACGTCAGTAAGAAATGCAATACTTAATGGATGTATTTCTGATAGCGATTTGACAATAAATACAGCTTGGAAATGCACATTTGGTATTGGTACTATAATAGTAGTGAATCAATTTATCAGCTAGTTGTGCAGTCAATAAAATATAAGTAAGCTAAATATGGAAAAATTACATGTTTGAGTCTGTGGAAGAAATTCTACTGTGTACCAGCAAGTAGCAAGAGAATAATGCTTTCCCTTTCCGACAAAACTTTCATGTTGGACGACCGTTGTATGTGATAGGAAACTAATAAATCACATACTATAATATTAGCTGGTAGAATCAAAGAGAGTATTCGTAGTGAAGAAACAATTCCTTTGTCAACGATATTACATAACTAAATTGAATAATGCAAACAGACAAAATTCTCTTTTCATGCTTCGGTCTGTACAATAAACTGTCGACGGTAGAAAACCAGGAAATAATATTGTAGCGAAGTAGCCTGTGTCATTTGGCAAAAAGAATTATTTTGTCTACGCAAATTGTCAAGCGAGAATTTATACACAGAGTAGACAAGACATGACGGCTGCGCTGCGGTTTGATCTATGGCCATTCCAACTTGAACTTTCCCATTTTTTGTATTAGACTATTTTTCTATTCCATTGCATTGTCTTCCCCTGAAAGGAGTTGATGCACTGAACTGTATGAAAAGTACAGCCAGATCTTTTAGGATATTGTCGACAACTTGCTCCGAGGAAAACGCTGAAGATGGAAGTATTATTAAACTCACGAAGAATTCAAAAAGTGAAATAATAATCCTCTCTAAATGCATGTGAGACACAAAACCCCGGCTGCACAACGTCCTCCATGTGTGCCTTTTCGTGAAATGTAGGTCATTATGTAATTGTCAAAGTTAGAGAAACGTACATATTGTGTCAACTTTCAGGAGACACGTTCAATCTTATTATTGTGCTTGTGGCTAAAGGTACAGCCTTATAATAATAATATCTTCGTTTGGATTTCATCTGAGCATCTAGAAAAAAAATTAATTAGGACCAGGAACATCACAGCAGATTTTACTCTTAATACTTTGTGTTCGTGCATGGTTGAAGGAAATTCTCTTTATTGATCACTTTCTTTTCAGGTGAGACGTTTTTGTCTCAATCACTTAATGGAAAGAGTCTGCCAGTGTGTGTTGTAGAGGTTTACGTAAGGTGAAAGGTAGGTAGCTTCTGTGGGCGTTATTGACTTTTTGAACTTTGAGTGTATAGGGGGAGTAATGCAATTTCCTCGTCGTTAAGATGCTTGGTTGCGGATTTATTGTTTAGAATTGTTTTTGTTTCTTGACACTCTTTCTAATGGTGCTGACAATTCTTTGTTTACTTTTCAATCATGGGTTTTTGTAAGAACCCAGGGAATCCTCCGAGAAAAGTTAATGGATTATTTCTAAGTTTCTCTGATATTATATATTTAAGTATAGGATGCAGGTGCACTGGATCACGCCTGGAGAAAGCTAATAGACAGAGACAAAGCATTTTGTGAAATACCTACTCATATTTAATATCATTGATGAAATATATAGAACCCACCGAGGACAGACAGACGGACCAAGTGATGCAGTAAACATGAGAATAGCTAAGTTTTATATATTTGTTCTGTTAACTTGGCTAAAAGAAAGCAGGATGTCTCTCTTCGTGAGAACGGAGAGCTAAAGAAAGTTTCTTGTAACACCATTGCAATGCATTGACAACAGAAATGTATAGAGTGTACTGTATATATCGGAAAAAGCATGGTCGTATTTAGGATTCAATGTCGGGATGGACAAAATTGCAGTGTGAAATAGAAATTAAAAAAAAACTTATTTTGGCCAAAATTTGACTAAAATGTTTCAAATTAGTGTTTAGAATGAAAAATGTCCTGATGTTTTGCTCTATTATGGTAAAATGATCTATTTTTTCAGATTTCAGTGGGATGAGGGGGCAAATACCCTCTTGGCCCCTTCCTTCAATACTGCTGCGGAAAATGAAGAAAAAAGACGTCCTGTGATGTCGGTATGTGCTCTTTCAGATCTTCATTGTCAGCTTCTTTTATTTTCTTTATGATTCTCTAGGTAGGTGAAGAACACGTTTTCACCTAACTTTTCCACACAACTTTCACCGAAATACGACCCAGCTTGACTTTTGGGAAAGTCTCCGTCAAGTTTTTTCCTTGACTCCCATGTGTCGTTGTGTTAAGGACTTATTTTGATTGTGAGAGCCAATTGAAGCAAACCAAAGCCAAAATCAACACAAAAGACTTGTTTTCACTTGGTTGTCTCAACTTTGCTTTTTCTTATATATGTAGATCATAAATAGGTTAATCGTTTTTCTTGTCTTTCGATTAGACACTTATTTCCTTCTGTCCTACTAAGTCTTTAACCGCTCCACCAAACTTGCTGACAATTCAATACCTATATACAACAGTCTCGTTTCTACAAGAGTGCGGTTTAATGCGCTTTGTTAGACAAAGTTTGAACTTGTCAATAATAATTGTCAATGATTCTTTGTGCTCCTGCTTTAACATCTGTATTTGCATTTTTATTAATAGTTCAAAACAGTCTACTACTGAAACTCAGATGATCTCTATGTACAATATCCATTCGGGAATAATAATGTTGATAAATCCACATAAATAGTAATAAGCAAAAGTGTGTAGAAATCTTTACGGTTAAAATATCTGCATACACCTTTCACCACGAGACGAGGGTTGAATTGGATAAAGTTTCGATACAGAAAATAGGTGTATTTTGACTATTTAGAAACTAGCTGTCGATGGTAGATATGTTTTTCCCGAGCTTCTTCATCTCTCTTTTCAAGGCTTTAGCCTCATGGCGACGTTTCACGTAATCAAAGATAGATTCATCTTTTCCAGCCTTAGGTCCTGGACCAAGTTTGGGATCCCAATCTTGATTTTCTCTGGGTCTCGGTATAAATGCTGTAGCATATTTCCTCAGGTTTAATCGAATTAGTTTATTGTAATAGATATCGGTGAAACTTCCAATTTCCGATATTCTTTGCCGATTTCTCATAATCTCGTTTCTAAAACAGGGGTACAAGATTAACACAATATAATAACAGATACAATTCGCAATTCTGTTAAGTAAAATACGATGAATATCCAACTTTGGTGTTTCAGCTTTTACTTCGTCCAGCCATTGTTTAAGTTTAGTCATCATTTGATCTTCCCTAGAGTCAATAAATTGGAGGTGGTGCTCGTATGACACCTGGATAGCATTTGCAACTGATTCTTTATCTTCCCCAATCTACATTATATTATTGTGTTAAGAATTATCATCGTCAAATTATTTTCTCAAATATTACTTGACATTTTTTGTCATAATATCTCATACATGTTTCATATCATCCGGAATATTTGAAAGGTTGTAGCTAAAATCTCCGTATCTATTTTGATAGATAGAACTGTTATCGATTTGTCAGAAAATAGATTACGTAAGTGACAAGTAAAAATAAACAGTTTATTACGTGATCAAGGCTTCTACAATACGCTCGTTAAACTGTGCTTGTAAATCTCTTAACGTTCCAAAAAGTCCTCGTAACTGTTCCAATTGATTTGTAATAATGTCGGCAATAGATCTGGTCAATTCTTGACCGATTTCCTAAAGTTTGAAGTGTTATCTCAAAAATTAATTCATTACGTATCTTTAATTTACTCTATAGATTCATAAAATGACATTCAGCCAAAAAACATATGAGGGTAACTCACAAGCATTTTTTCATGTAAATTCATTTCGTCCGACATAATATCAAACCAGATATTATGCAATTTTCTAACATAGTCTTTTGCGAATCCCGTGACGGCAACCCTTAGACTCTTACATGCTTTTGGTTTTCTATGTCGTTTGAAGCGACGATAATAGTCTTGCAAAATGCTTATGCCTTGGCGAATATCTTTAAGTGCCATTAGGGAATAGTCCGCAAATTCTTCAGTTTTTCTGTAAATTAAAAGCACCAAGTGTTATACATGAAATACTTCATCTTGAAAGGTTTTTCTCTACGGAACACTTTATGAACACAGCTTAATTGGTTGATTGATTGATTACGCTATAGCTCTTTGTTGAATCATCAATTTCTCTTCATCCGTTGCAATTTTCCAAGCCTGAAATTCATTTTTCCGTAGAGTATGAGCACGCAAGCCTTTTTCAAATATTTCTTGAGTGCCTCGACGAAAGAGTTCTCGGTACATCACTTGAATATCATCTACATCGTTAAAAAGCAAAATGACTCTTCCTTCTGGGTCGCATTCATACATATCAGTCCAAAATAAGTCTTCACAAAATGGATCGACAAATGCATCTTGCCGGCGCAAAACAACCTAAAAAGGAAAATGAGATTGTAACTAAATTTTCATAGAAGCATCCTGGTTTGTAGATCAGAAAACACCGCCGGAAAAACAGAAATGAACTCACATCATTTTCAGCTAACATGACTGAATATCTTCTTTGAAGTTTTCCGTCCTCGTTAACCAATCGGTCCACTTGAGATCTGAAAATGAAAAGATTGATTTCAATGAACTTCAACAAAGGATTGATTAACCGGGTTTCGAACTTTAATTACAAAGAACAAAGCGCTCATAAACTCAGCTAACTTATAAGTTATAGCTGCTTTGGCCTTTTCATCTCTAGGCACAGGCTTGTAATCCAACATTAGAATTTGTGGAACAAACGCATAGAGGAATGGACGGAAATCTGGACGATATGCAACTGGATTTCCTTTAAACGCTACAGATCGTAGACAGATGAAACGATGAAGGTACTTGAGCTAAAAATGAATCAATTACAAAGTTCCAGCACAAAAGTTATCAAGATTGAGAATTGAGTAGGTACCTGGTTGCAATTATTAACTATCTACATATAAGCAAACAGTTAAAATGTTTTTTTAACTTTTGCATATTCAAATAAACAGCATGTTTTGCATAGGTATCATAGGTAATAATTATTATAAGCATTAAATAAGAAAAATCAGTATGTAATGTAATTATGACTTTCATTCGTACGATCAGTAATATAATGTAATGAAACAGACCTGTTCCATACCCCTGATTGCATTGCTAGAGAGGAAAATAACTTCAAGCTTTAGAAGGTTGTCCATGTTTTCGATATTTTCGATTAGATTGCGGTGTAAGTTGAGAACCTGCAGTTTCTGCAATTTATCAAGATTCTCTATAACTTTGATGTTATTGAAAGACAGGTCCAACCAGTTTAGATTTACGAGAGCGTCCAAATTCTCAATTTTTCCAATCACATTGTTACTAAGCTGTAACTTGGTCAGGGTTGTCATATGCTTAAGATTGGAGATTTGTGAAATACCTGGATCATTATTAAAAAAAATATGAACTAAATATTTTTAGTATACCAATTACATAAACAGATATTTTAGAAGCACACAATGAATAAATAATATTACTTTCATATTCTATTCGTAATTCTGTTGCACATCTAGGGTCAAGTACCTTTCCTTCAAGGGAAAACTAAACAAAAATCAACAGAACATTTATGAACAGATTTAATATTCAGGTATACTTCGTGCATCCTGCTACTCATTACTACATCAAAATAGTGTTAGTTTACCTCTCCTAATTCGGACTTAATAAGGTTCAATTTTAAACACTTCGAAATAAGCGGATTAGTAATAACTCCTGGTTCCTTATGTAAATAATTCCCCCGAGTAGTTCGATCAGGAGGAGTGGAAGGCCGTTCCATTGAGATTGTCGACATATTAATGCCCGACATGATGCTTGCTTTGTAATTTCAATTAAAAAAATCTTTTTAGAACTCACTTTCTTTACCTTATACTCCTTGTGGAACTATTACCAGACTGGAAGAAGAATGAAAGATTTTGTTACCGACTCTCCCCGTATCTTTTGCTAAATCAATATTTACATGACGACGATTTTACGCCCTGGTTCTCGAGTTTGGAATACCTATTAAACCCTATTTGTTCAATACAAAATATGCCTTATAGCTGTGTAGTTGAAAGAGCTATTTTCGGATTTTGTTTGCATTAGATTAGTGGTGTATATTGTAATATCGAAGTTTACTCTCCTGTCAAGTCTCACATGATAGTTTTGGAAATCGCACCACCACCCACCCCAATATCTGTGGAAAAATTGGTGTCTTACTTATTGTAAGAGTGTGAAAAATCTCAACTCGCATAGGTACATCTTATCAGCTCAAAAATGATTGGACACATTCTGGTTACGTGCATATGGGTTTTCTCGACATTCCTGATGATATTTGCACCAGCAATTCCTTATGTTCCACAATATGCACAAATCTTGGAAACTCAAGACGCTTCTGGATTCTCTCTTTATGTGTGTCTAATTTTAATCTCGTCAAATGTCATTCGGCTTGTCTATTGGTTTGGAGTTCACTTTGCATTGACTTTACTCTTCCAAAGTATAGTTATCATCATAACAATGTTTGTTATGCTGCAACTTTGTGTCCGAATGAGACCTCCTGGTTCAGGACAACATAGCTTCTGGGATTTTGAACCAGCGTACTTTTGGAATTACAGTGACTTTTTCTCTTACATCCACGCAACACTTTTTATCGCAATTGTTCCTGTTTTAGTCATGTATTTCTTTGGTCATCATAAGGTGGTAGTAGATGGAATTGGATTTGTCGCCTTGTTCATCGAAGCTCTTCTTGCTGTTCCTCAAGCTGTACAGAATTACAGAAACGGAAGTACACGAGGAATGAATAAAATGATGCTTCTTGGTTGGTCACTTGGAGATGCATTCAAACTCTTCTATGCTTTGGTTACAAAGGCTCCTTGGCCGTTTGGGATGTGTGCCACTATTCAGCTTATGGTGGACTTCATCGTTTTCATTCAGTTGATTCGCTATCAAAATAATCCACACCAACCGTAAAATCTTAAGAGAATGTAATACAGGAATAAATTACATACTAATCAATACATTATAAGTGTAATTTTACCTATTATGCAAATACTAAAACATTTTGACATGATGTGTAATAAATATTACATTCTTAAAGATTAATATGTGCAAACTTTGGTATTCAATACCAATAGCTTTTTAAATAGTTAATAATTGACCGAAGACTGATTGGATCTGTCTAAGGCAAATTGCACACATTTTTTAAACATGGCTGTTAGAGAGTCCACTTGGGAAATTGTGAACGAGTGGGTGTCATTTTTAAACGTTTCTCTAAGTGTGGGCATTTCTTTTCTTGGCACCTGTTAAAGATGAATTCATTTAACCGTAGTACAAATATTTCCCATTACATAGAAGTAGTTCGTGCGTAGGTGCAATATAAATTGTACATACAAATCATGTACCTAAGGTAGATTTGTATCACATGCTGAAAAATATTTACAGCTGCATTTCATATTTTTATTGCGTCCGATAAAATAGTGAACTGACTAAGGCTACACTTAACACATAAATTGTCATTAGGAAAAGTGTAGGGTTTAGAATGTTCTGATGGTGGTTTTATAAGGAGTATATTTGTGTCTTGACTATTATTAGTGGATTGCATAGAGTAGGTAGATTGAATGGAGTGTGTGTTGATATTAGAGAAGACTGGAAAAATGGGATTGAAAGAGAGAGGCATTAATAGTGCAAGAAAATATCTGGGGACCACCAAAGAAAACAGATAGCTGGCTGAGGTAAGTAGAGACTTGAAGAGTGAAGTGGGTTGTATAAGTATGAAGTGTCATTAATCCTAGTGTGATGGGATGTCGGAGCTGAAGGCTGTAATCCATTTCAGTCACTCTACCAAAGGGAAATTACATTGAATTGCAGTAGCCAGTCCTGAAGCTGAAGACGAGGAAGCCAAACAACCGTTTCCTCCGCAGTGACACGAAGATTTGCAACGTCAGCCCAAACGTAAATATTTCCGAGTACCAATTTTAATGGAATGAGGTTGCATTTTCATTCACCATTTCAAGAATATACAAAAAAGCTAGTTCTTCTCAAAAAAATATAGTTTTATTTTACTTTGTCTGCAAGAAACATGCTGATTTACATACTCTTCTTTCACGTTTTAATCACAGTAAACCATGAATTGATATTGATTATTTGATGCAAATAAAAAATCCCCGTAAAAACCTCGTGGAAGCTACAAAGCAAGCTTTTTATATGATTCTGCTCTAACAATGGCTATCATATAATATTATTGCCACTAAAACCCTTACTTACTAGCTATACATACGTCAATGAAATGACCAACTCAACATTGCAGCTGTCTAAGAAAAAATAAAGTGATTTTAGTCCTAATGAAATGTGCTATAGGCACTGAAAGTATTTCTTGAAGGTATTGGTACCCTATACAGCATTAGCAAAAATCTATTTCTTACAAAGACTCACTCAGTGAGACTGCAAACAAAATGTATAATTTTTTGTCATTGTCAATGACGTATTTTTTCATCTCCTGAAGATTTCTTTGATGCTATGTGTAAGTGAAAGTGTAATTGTTGTGTAAAAACCAGTCAAGTATAACTAGGTACATAGTATACCTACATACTGTATGCTGAAATACTACCTTGGATCTTGAACAGAAACAATGGAACTGTAATAAAGCTCTGCATAGTATTCTCTAGGTATTACGATATTTTTCCTTAGTATTTTCTTTATACAGTATGCTGGTACTATACATGGGTAATATATTTCTATTGTAGTTAAGTCCTCCTTCGCTTTGATTTGGTTATTGTTCGACTAATGTACTTACTGTTAGGAGTGTAGTGTAGAGATGAAATAAATGCGCACTATTATTGCATGCAAGCTGTAATTTTGAAAGTGTAGTGTCAGACAGCTAGTTCTCTCGCAAATGTACCTCCTGTTCTCACACTATTTCCTTTCTTGCGTCAGCGACACC
The DNA here is from genome assembly GCA_034694085.1 of Pogonognathellus longicornis. Taxonomy (NCBI): domain Eukaryota; kingdom Metazoa; phylum Arthropoda; class Collembola; order Entomobryomorpha; family Tomoceridae; genus Pogonognathellus; species Pogonognathellus longicornis. Next base: position 20,268 of record JAQFYB010001235.1, read on the forward strand.
ATAACCAAATTGGGTTTTGTGAAGAATTTTGTCAAAATTCAGAATGCGGAGACTCCTTTCATCTTCTTTGTGTCGTTGATGTGCTGATGCACTGTGGAGCGAAGCTCTTTTCTGTATACATTTGCTGTTATAGCAGTAATGGTAGTATGCAGTAGGAATAATAGTAAGTAGGTAGTAGGTGCTGTGTAAAAGTAGTAGAAATAGTTGATAGTGGAACTATTCGTATGTGTCTATAATTTCCTCGTCTGTGTCCCAACCGACTCGTCTGTTCTTTAGCATTCTTTATTAAATTGTGCCTTTCTTCTTGGTCCATTATTGTACTGACAGAGATCCCCTCTGAGTATGCCTACTGCTCCAAGTACACAAACTCTGCTTTACTAGATATACATGTATATAGAGCTGTAACTTGTAAGTGTATGTGATTGTGCGAATAGACACAAAAGGATTTTTGCTGTGATGTGTAAAGCGTAACTATCTGTCTTGAGCTGTACACAGGCAGTGATGCTGTCAGTGTCAACTATCATACAACTTGGTTGTGTTGCAATTGCAATGGGTTGCTGATTGTGAAGTGAGATACCCTTTGGATTTCCACACAAACAAATGTATTTTGTGTCTTACATTCTCATATCTCCACCATAACCATCCATTTTCATCATTTTAACTAAATAAATCATTTTCCTCGCTCAAACTCAACTTTCACTCCATATGTGCTTGTCGGTTTTATGTGAGTCGTGTCACAATCACAAGTATATTAATTTGAGTAAATAGCATCGTTTTATGTTCTATAATGTGCTAGAAGCGATTGCAAACAAGCAGTATTCCAGATCAAAGTTGGAATCAGGTATTTCAGTTTCCTTTTTGTGTAATCAATCATATTATTATGTACTTACATGTGGCTATGCAAAAGCAATGTTATTATATTCGTGTATTTTTAGCTGTAAACACCTTTTGTAGCGGTTTGTACATAGTGGTTTTAGAAATGCAAGGGACAAAGTTATTTATGTATAGGTATGTATATACATGCATATGTATCAGATATTCCACTACGCAATACGTTGTACGCTTCCGGGAATTGTTAACCAACAAAAACGAATGTAGTAAGTGGGAATGTAGAGTAGAGGTAGTTACAACCTACTGATACTGTAGAAGGAAACAACAACTTATGATATCATGATGAAATTATTTATTGTTTGAATATGATATGAGATGATTGTTCTAGCATATAGGAAAAACAGTATTCCATAGTAGTAAAATGATAAGAAAGTATTCCAGAAAAGGCGATAGCTCATGTCATAATAAATGCGAACTGTTCCTTTATGTAGGTAAGGCATAAGAAAAGTAAAGAACAATCGTTATTTTTGGGGTTTTGGTGAGAGTGTGACTAGTCAACTCGTACATTTCACTTGTTCTCGTATAAAAGATGTTGACTACACAGTTACTTTCTCGTAATAGAGAAAACAGAGAAAGACATTGCATTGTAGAATTCTCAAAAGGAAATAAAGTACGTTTGAACTTGCGAATAATTTTCTTTATGATGTAATCCGAGGAGACAGTCCCGAAATTCTATCCGTTATATGAGAAAATAGGATTTCCAACCATTTGCACTGAGATTTTACTACTCTATTCTCCATTTTATGGTGAAATCTCATTCTGACACATTGTAATATATAACCACTAGACTACTAACCGTTCACAATGACCAAGAACATGGCTCAAGTAATATCTCCATGTTTTTGTTTGTTTACAAAATAATATTATTACCAAATGATGATAGTAGTAGTATGTATGTAAGTTCCATTGTAAATGTTTCCTCTTGTATAAACTCAACTTATATAATTCAGCTTGGAATGAGACAGTATGTCGTAATTTTATGTAAAAATAATTTATGGTCATTTCGATAGCTTTTTCTTTCTTCATAGCGAAGGAAGTACAAAATCAAATTGAATTCTTAGGAACAATAGATAAGAAACAATAATTCATGTTATATTAGCGAACAAATTCCATTTGAAGGAAAACAATGAAATGTGATACTATACACATTTTAATCATAAAAGGCACTGGGTATCATTGGATTTGCTGGGTTAATTGACTTTATCATGTTAGATACGTATAAATTCAAATACTTGTATTTTAACGTATGGAAGATTAAAAATTGATACAGTGATATAAACTTTATGCGAAATTTCCTCAATTTTACCTTATAGCACACTTATTCATTAGATATTAGCACACACTCAACGTGTAGCAGAAATTCTTTAACATTAATTTGTTTAGCAAATAGTAAACTATTTGTTTTACATCACTAAAATGGAATAACAACATTAATTAAATCATTATGTGAGTATTGCCTTGCACTTGATGCTTAATATTTTGCTATAAATTCAAGGTAGCAGAGCTGAGAGAAGAATCTGTTCCATTTTCAGAGACAGCCTTACACATCATTGTTGTAGGGAGATTCGTGTATTTGAGTCGCAGTTGCTTCGCTTGCTCCTTCTCTTGACTGTTTTCGGGAGCTTCGCAGTCGTAAGAGGCTATGAGCAATTCTGAAATTTCGGTAGAAGAGAGCACATGTATCGTTTATCAAATTTCTTTTTTACCATTCGAAACACACAAAGTATTAACACAAACGTCTCTCTTGTATACTCATAATAATGCTGCAAACTAGTACTGTGATTTGAGTGATATATGATTATTACCTTCTTCCATGAAAATAGGAGACGTCTGTACAGAATTGAATATTACTTGCATTCTATTAAACGGGCAACTCATTTGCTGCCAGGCGATGACTTCAGTAACATGTTTAGCGAATTGGCAAAATTTTTCAAACTTCAAATGACCGTTAGGCAATCTAATTAATTAAACATAGCAAGTCATGAACAAATGCCTGTGTGCAAGTGTTTGTTATAAAAATTAATGGTGTTTTGTATAAATAATAATAATGTGAGTTTAGTTACATATACCGTGATCCACATCCTTCGTAAACAGATTGCATATCTTTCATAAGCAGAGAAAAAAACGGAACAACAACCATTTTTCTTTCCGTAGCCGGATCTGCTGACTGCCAAAGAGCAGCCTGTAAAATAAAATAAAATACAACAGTAATGTAATGAATTTTTCTTTAACAAGTAATAAATTTTATTTATTACAAAAATTAAGCATCTCACCTTTAATGTGACCCTATACGAGGAAAAATCTGAGGCTGTATCCAAATGCTCTTCCAGTACATTAAGTTGCTCACAGTTTATTTTGGACCACTGTTAAATTCATATGAAAAATATTTATGAACAATCATTACTTGCATTTAGTACGAATGTAAACTTTTGTTAGTATGTAGTACGAGCAAGACATTACGTTCAATGGGAACAGTAAAATCTTCTATAGTCAAGGGAGTTAGGAAAGGTACGTGGAAAGCAAACAAACATTAATGCAATACAGCATCCGATCATCGCACAAATCACAATGGAGCTTTCTGCACATAAAATAAAGTAGGCAAACATAAGTACTGAAAGTAAAAGTATAAAAGTGATTTTATTGAGGATGTAAGCACTGCAAAAGAAACTTACTACTTTAACTCTGTCATTCAGAACTAAATCACATATCGCACCATTGATTTTGTATAAAAGTACGGAGTGTTTACTACTTATAGTATTCAGGTGTTGAACTAAAATATTATTTGTTTAGCACTTACAGTCTTCTTAAGCCTGGCAACAGGAGGCAAATTAAGTCCCGTTAGAATGGCCATTAAGGAATTGAAGTTTCCAATATTGTAACATTCCCTAGCCACTTCGATCCAGTAGTCCACTACTTTCACACGAGTCTTCTTTTTAGAAACCTGTGATTTCAACAACAACATAATAAGTACCGAAAGTATTAAAGCTTGTAATTTTGTACAGCAACAAAGCAGTACCTATTGCATTTAAGCCTATGAGGGCATTACACCATTTTTATAATTGTATAACACACTTTATTTAAACCAGTCTATATTATTATCATTGTTTTCTACTTGAATAAGTTGCTGCATAATATGTAAAACACTATAATTTGCAGCTTATGTTCATTTATTTAAGTACGTCTTTACGAGGTAGAAAATCGTTAGATTATGTTTCACTCGTGAAATGATGAAAGGACTACGGATCTCATTACTTTCAGTTTCACTAGCATTGAAATGTAGCCTTCTTGTTGCTTCCACCATTCTTTAAAACTCTTAAGAGCAAGAAAGTTCCTAAGAAAAACTTGTCTTGTGTGTAAAATTATATGAGATGGATCAGTGTTGGTTCTATGATTTTAGAAGCGATTCATGTTTAGAGTGAGATTAAACTGATTTGGCTAACATACAAGAAAACAAAAACAGCATAGAGATATTGTGCGTGCAATCTTTCGCATATACTGTATACAGAGTACAACAGTATCAAATTCAAAGTTTGTTGAACAAGTAGCAAGTATTAAAGGGAGTTATACATTAAGAAAATTAATCCCACAGCACAAATGCACTCAAAAGCTTGTTTCCACTAGAATAAATTAAAATGAACTACCTTACAAATTTCCGAGGCTGTGTAATATCCTAGTCGTTGAGACCACTCACTATAAGATTCAAGATTGCGAGTACGTTTGGGTTCAATACACCGGTTTTCCTCCGGACTAGAGTCTGTGCTAAACAACTACACAAAATTCATATTTGCATAGAATATAAATTCAAGTTCCAGTTCATGCAATCCGCACACCCGAATGGGTGAAGGATTTCTTATAGAATTTCAATGCTCATCTCTGCACACTAAGGTCAATTATTCAAATGAATTCATTTTTTTCAGGCTGCACATACCTGTACAAATTCTTCAGGTCCAATATGTGAAAGTCTTTCTAGCTCTACTTGAGTGAGTTGTTCTGCCAGGACATTCGGGTGTGGACATACGGTCAGCACGGAAGGCTAAATCCATACACATATAATAGTTTTATATATTTTTTTGCATTTTACATACATTTTATTCTTGACTCGGCTGGTCTATCAATACAAGATGTTTTAAATGAAAAACGGGTAACTCACAGCTGCAATTGGTTCTCCGATAGACGCTTCAGTATTGATCCTATGAAGGCATTCTTCATATTTCTCCAAGGCAGTTAGTTGGGACAAGAGTTCCGTCAGAATAAGAGAAACATCCTCTTGCACCTAATGAGTTTCCAATAGTCAAAATTAACATTCTAAAAATACAAACTATTTGATTAAATGCAAGGCAACTCAAAAAGAATAGATTTACGTTTTCATCATAAGCGACACAGCATTGAGCCGTAGTTCTGATATGAGCCATCATTTTCTCGTCCCGGAAGTCATAAGGAAATAAAGCAGTCCATTCTCCTAATAACTTCACAAGATGAGGAACCGCACGAATTTCCTCTTCAGTTGGCTAAATTATCAAAAACAAATTTGCAACGATTTACTCCCTGGTTATCTAAAATACACATTTTGAAGTTTGCGAATTAATGATAAAGTGATTTTTTTTAAATCAACGAGAAAATATCAACTTGAGAAGAAAGTTGTTATCAGGCTTGGAAGGAAAGTTTATTTATAGTAGTTAGGTACATTACATCCCGTGCCGGGTGCCCCCAGGGGCACCATATTTGCCTACCTATACCTATCTGTATTATCTTAGATGTGTAAAATAATAAGACATGTATATTTGAATATAGATAAAATAAAGTAAAGATAGATAGCTGCTTTCCACGCTCTATACACGCCCATCCTGAAGTGTTAATTCTTAATAAACACGAAACAAAATTATTTGCCATTGTATTTTAAGTCAATTAGACGAAACTGGATTCAACCTTTGTACACACCATCCACGATGAACTGCAATCGTCAACATTGCATTACTTACTTACTGGTATTCAAGACACGAAACGACACGCATTTTCAATGCGAATAGCCCTAATCGAAAATTTGATAAATGGAGAAGTCAGGACACTCGTGCGTAAAAACCATTATTGTGTGTATTCATCCAGTATATTATGGAGACTCAAAGTAGTCCATCTCGAACTCTGGGTGCTTTTAGATACTATTTTAGCGTTACTTCTACTTGTTAATCGCACCAACTGTTATACTATCCTCATCCTCGCTTAAAATAATTGTCTCTAAGCTCCCATTGACTAACTTGAGAATCTAAAATCGAAATAGGGTGGTAGCTATCTAGCGAATTACACGGTAAAATTCATGTTTCTTGGTATAGCATTGGTATGGTAGGCAGTATACATTATTATAATAATATCATAAGTAATACTAGGAATTTTGCCCACGTTTTCTTGGATATAGCCCAAATTATGTGTAACTATTTGTATAAGAGAATCATGTCTCTATATATTAAGATCACATTGTTGATTCAGCTGAGAACAGTAACCATTCGTGTAAAAACTTCTCAAATACGCTCCCACTCCATTCCATTGCATGCAACATAATGCTCTGAGAGACACAAGTGACACAAGGAGCAGGAGGAAGAAGGGTCTTAATGATATGCAACTCAATTCCCTTCTACCTCCCTACATTATACATACATATTATATGAAGCATAACCCAGGCCATAAAACATATCAAGTTGTAATATATTCAGGAGTAGTGTGTGTACAGTAACACGAACTGCAGTGGGTCATTGTGCAATCTTGTCATGCGGAGTCTGAATGACAACGAGAAAAGGTCAAAACACAAAAGTCTTGGGGTGAATGCTGAAGTGTTTAATGTGGGCAAGATACATATATACGGATTTTCCAGTCATCTCTGCATTTTATAAACACACAAAGGTTTATATAGGGTTGGTGGCGTGTGCGAAATCGCCTAGTACCACACAGCACGCAACATTATTTGTATTCCCTCACAATTTACAATCAGCCAAAAATGCTCATACATCTGTATATCCAGTCAGGCCCACTCAGCAGGCTGTATGAAGAAACACCCCGTAATAATCTTATTGTTAACCTATGTGGTCTTCACAAATGTCCTGATTAGAATACCCAAGTTTTCAACGGGTGTCTTTTCATTTTCCACACAAAAGTAAAAATTTACTCGGACTTTCACCATGTTCTCTAGCTCCAGTCCTCAGTTTCCCTGTGACATAAATATAATATAATAAAATGTGCCCGAGTTTTCCTTTTTATAAGAAACCCATTCGAGTATTTTTGACTTGTCGGGACTTGGGAGTATACTGGTAGTTGTAGCTACGAGCATGAGACAGAATTTTGTTATATATTATTCAGTGTTCTGTTATCATGGGACTTTTAATGCAAAATATAAAATATCACTGTGGAAATCCGTCTTTTTGTCATCTATTGCAATTGCTTGGTAGAAGAATGTGCATTGAGACACTCGGAGCAGTAAGGATAACATGAACAAGAAAAACAGGGAAGGAGACAGTTGTTGGTGGGTATTTGGGGAAATGTTGATGGAGTAGTGTAGCAGAAGGAGAATTGGGAACGCATTTTGGTGTGCTTGGAAAAAACATGGCATTTTGACCAAGCCACCCAATTACTTTCTGTCAACCGAGTGAAAAATGAGCCACTACTTTCCCCTACAAGGATGGGCGGAACAGCCACACTATACAATTTTCTCTCTTTCTTACACTTTAACTTACATTACATTACTACATTACCTACAGCACCAGACATGACAATGACACAGTCTTTGGCCAAGCAAAAAAGAATGTACACCAATATTATACTCTCTCCACACTCCATATACTCGTACATCCACGTTTAGTGCAGCACACTGAATCTGAAGTGCAAAATTGAAATTGCAACAGGAAACCAACTCTTCGCAGTGCATCCTGCTTAACATTATTTTATTACTATATTATACACACCACGAGAACCATGGATGTTGTAAAGTCAGATTTCCAGACTGTTTCTAATGAATATGACAATAACACTATGATTTATGATACTTTATTTATAAGGTATTATTTATGTTTAGCAGACGGAAGCTTGCAGGAAATTCAGTTCGTCATATTCACAACAGTGATTAATCAAATTCTAACCCACCTATTAACATAATAATGTTGTGTATTTAATCATTGTCTGCCATTTATTTTCCAATTATAACTCACTGCACTTACATCTAAATCTTCTCTAGTGATTTTGACGAGTATCCAATCATTATCATTATTGTAAACTACAACACAATCCTACAACAAATGCATGCAGATTTTTAATGCATAACTTCAATACATTTAGTAGATCAATGTTATTCAAGTCTACGCATCCAATCATACAATGTTTTTGTACATTGTGTCATGAAGTACTACTAAACAGCGGCTCATGCAAATTTTTAAATTAAGATTAGCTAATTAGCTTGCAATGCTTATGGTAAGAGCCCAAAAGGATTTTGTAGAATGTAATGTATCAAAGAATGTTGAATTCGTAACTCAATCTTAGCATTGTAATTTGTAAGTAAAATTAACCTTTATAAATTATCATTTGCTCTACAGATCTGCTTGTCTATAATTTTAACCATTGCTATTTATTACGAAACATTTTTTGGTAGACAAATAACAAAATAACATGCTTCAATAGGTTCCTACTTAAAACTAAATTACGATGAAAAAGAATGAATTATTAGAAGAATAAATAGGTTATTATTGTTTTCGTCAGACAGTCAGATCGGGGTACAATGTGTATGGAATAGAAATTTTAGGTGTTAAAAATATTCTTACAGCATATTCGATGACACATTGAAAGATTCTTCGCATGAGGTCGTGTGGTGGTATGAATAGTCGGGATGACAGAAGAAAAGCGAAGATATATGAGCGATCGGGGAAATTTGTCTCCGTTGGCACCAATTGTTCAATGAGAGCCTCTAACGTTCCCGACATCAGCGTTGGACCATTGAAAATAAGTGACTGCAAACGAGAATTTAGCCACATTCTATTAATTAATGTTGCTTTGTTAACTCCAATCTCCTTTCTGCTTCAAGACTCCAACACAATTTAGCATTAATAGTTGTATATCCAAAGTAATCTACACCAGGCTATATATTAAACCATACAAATATGCTATATACTTAGGTATACCATGTTTGTATAGTACATTAGTTATGTGTAATACATCGTGAGAAACTTCCTGATGATAAGTCATGTTTGTTTAGTCCAGTTGTGTATTTGCGTTGGAATAATCAGAAATACGTTTGTGTAAAGATGACAGATGCCAGTCTGGTTATTATTCATTAATTGTTGCCTGTAGGCAAGGAAAGTGGAGATATAACAGTATCTCGCTTTCTTTACCATTACTGTATATCAGAGACAACATAATAGCTTCAATATATTTCTATTACACTTATGAATGTGCAAATAAACTACGCTTTTAACTTTCAGTCTGTCCTTTATCCACGCTGCTACTTACTCGACTTACAGTTAGACGGAATTTTTCAGTGAGAGCTTTAAGTCCCTATTCACGAACAAAAAGGATATTATCGTTATTATTATTATTGCTCCTTCTAGTACAACCACAAAGAAATAAGTACCATACCACCACTTGCATTAAAAGACACAGCATGGAAAGGCTTTAGAAAATGTGTTGAAATGAAAGCACACGAGCTTTTACAAACTTCTATTATTAACTGTTCATACCTACTACAAAAGATAGCGGTCTAGTATATACAAACACTTATATACGTATGTACAGAGTATTTCCACGAAGAAACTAAGACAATGCATTTCCCTCTTTTCATTTTTTTCTCACTCTTCAATCATTTTTCGGCTTCGGTGCTTACGAAACAAAAGCGAATAATTACAGTTTGGAGCTTAGACATCGTGCTTCCGAGGCAATAAAATTTTCCTCCACTTCTGCACATATTTTTTGCCAAGCACTTCTACATACTTTCAGGGAAATCATTTATGTAAAGTACTACCAATATTATAATATGAGTTTAAGTACTATTTCCATTTAGGTCTAGTAGTATGCCTACATTAGATCTTTATATTCTTAACATCAGCAATGAGTTTGCATTTTGCATTGTACACAGGCATCTGTTGTATTTGTAGCAATCTAGCAATGCAATCTAAAATAGAATCATAAATGTAGATATAGAAGGAAATATTTTCTAGTGAAGCAGTTTTATGCACACAATAATAAATGTAGTACAATGCAAGCACGTTTTTATGAGAATAAATATCTAGAAGTAGCTGCACGTTGCTTTTTCTTGGCGAGCCACTTTTGTGAGTTTGTATTTTGTAAGGAGAGGCTGCTTCTGGTTGTCATACATATTATTATTAAAGTTTAAATGCAGGAAATAGTCAAATCAAGATTACTTGGAAAAGTGTAAGTACTTTTTACTTTTCCGCACTCCTTTGTCATAGTGCAAGACACAGCTGCAACTTATATGCATATACATACTACGAATATACTTCTTGATTGAATTCATTGATTTTTTTTCTTGCTAGTTTTAACTAAGCACCTTTCCTCTTTCCAACCAAGGACTATATACACAATAAACTAAAGAACCTACTTAATATTGACTCAACTGACTCAACTCTCCACTACATATAATGCATACCTAAGTGTTCTACTGTATGCTTTCTGGCTACTACTTGGAAATTCAACTCTTGTAGCGTCTTCGTTACACATTCCATTATTATTGTATATTGAAGAGGGAAAGGAATGACAGAGAAAGGTATGTAGTAATTCTGAGTGATACTGAAACTAATGTGGTAACCAGAATGGTATACGTTGGGATTTAAATGAGATTTCCTTCCAGTCATTATGAAACATTTTGACTGAGTATTACAGACAGATGGTTCGTTTTCTCATGCATGCTTAAACTTACTTATTTGCATGACATGGGAGTTCATATTTCTTCCTCGTGTATTTCTCGGCATATTGCATTTAGCATTGACATATCACATTTCTCCTACTAATTTGATTTTCCCAAGGCGATGTTATTAACGAGAACTCCGTTACAATGTCCACATTTTTATACTGGATTCAAGAAGAGTTGATTGAATTGTTGACTTTTATCTGTTGCATGTGATATGACGAGATTTAAAATTCTACCCTTACATTTGCATTACTCAAAGTAATTCATTTCATTTTCATTTTAATGCACAATATACTAACATAAGATACTTAGGTACATAAGAGTGTCAGGAGAATTTATGCTGAAAGTTTACAATACCTACCGACACTGCTAGACATGGTATTATAACATACATACATTCCACATAGCCCCGTTTTTGGGATATTATATTAGCAACTCAAAGATATTAAGTAGGTATATGAAGTCTGTTCCATTTCCGCAGGTAGCTTCCGCATCGATTTCATATTAAAAAGATTCATACCTACTGGGGAAACTGTCTATGTCTATAAAATAGTTATGAAGCTAGAATATGTATATATACAATAAATTCTACGTAAGGTAGGTAAAAAAGCAAAGCATAGAAATTTTCATGAATCAGATTAAAGAATCGATGTGAACTGAACTCACATACATACATAGCATTCCCTTTCGGCTAAAATAAGTTATACGCAGTGCGGTAGTTGCGGCTAATAATATCATCACACAATGATGGAATCAATTCCACAGATAATAATGTGATACGCTGTGATGTGCTACACTCAAATATTATGTGAAGAAATCCCTTGACTAATTTCATTCTAAAACTCTGTCACGGTTTCTACTCCGCTTGTACACACTCATAGGAAAATGCAAAGCGTTGCACAACATATTTCAAGTGCACATCATTCCGTCGCTTTGAAAGTTGTGTGTGTGTCTATGAGTGAGTGTGTCTATGTATAATACTTGCAAACTAAACTAAAAGTCAATTAAGCTTCGATGATTAAGTATAAATGTGGAAATTCTCTCTTGCTTGAGAGTCTGTGTTGGGAACAGTTCACTACATCTCTGTCGAGTTGTCAGCTATTTATTATTCATACTTGACGTTATAAGCTTTATAAAGAAGTGTTGATACAGCTTAAAAGACTTACATCGTTGTCGCTGTGATTGTCAAAGCCGTTAGCAGCCAGAGCAGACGTGGAAGGTTGATCAGAGTCGTCGTCATCGTCGTCTATTGTATTCTTAAGCTCTTTGAAATTTTCGAAACAAGAGTTGCTGTTGTGAGAATGGTGAAAGCCATTAGGCGGTTGGGGGAATGTCGAGGGGATCGATCCATTCGAAACGACTGGTGTCTGTGGCAAAGTCTACAAATCAAAAAAACCCGTTAGCTATATTACTTAGTGTGTATAGTTGGATGATTACCAATTTTTTACATTTCTCTATCATTTGCTACTTTCAAGACAAATTCCACGACAGTTTTACTACTCACGTATATACCTAAACACTCCACAAGAAACGGAGATAACCGTAGGTAGTAGTTCATACAATGATTTCACTATTCCTTATTCCATAGTTTTTTGCTGATGTAATATTAGCAAATATACCTTTGATACTTTCACTGTTATTTCCATGAAGAAAGATGCAGGTCTGCTGCATTGCATTAGTTTGGTATTCAGAGCATTTTTGAAAACCTTTAGCAAGAAACGTGAACACCTCGACAGATTTCGATTCAATTTTCCGTTGCATTCACACAGAATATTAAATATAGTTACCACGTAGCAAGTATTAGGATTAGTGTCTGTATACATTCTACTGTAGATATCAACCATCAACTCCCGAAATTTTCCTAGGTATTTTAGCAACTCCTCATGGTCTCTATGATGATGTGGTTCATTCTAATGCATGTCCACAGTCTTCTCCCACTCAGCTCCTTTAGTTTATACTACTAGCTACCGTCTAGAAGAGGAATGATCAACAAAGAAAGGTAATTTCCAAAGCTCTTAAGACACGACCTTCCGAACGAGAGCCAAGTGCAAATATTATGAATGTGATAGGTAAGCAAGATGCAATCAAGCCTTAAAGGTTTCTTCCCCTATTATCATTTCTTTGTGTGTATAGAAACAGCAACTAACTATTTCTCCTCAGGAATGCGTATAGTACAGAGATACCTACATATAGCCAAACACAACCACCAAAAAAAATTCCGTTGCATTTACTACGATACGAGCGATAGCACCAGGAGGCAATGGCCTAAACGAGCTACTATTATTGCTACAACTTACAACACAACCTACTATGCTTACCTACTACAGACAGATAACCGAATCTGGCAGCACCATAGTGTACATTGTAATATGTAATAGATACAATACTAATACTAGTTGACTAAGCTTGCTGTACAACTGAGCCAATATAATCCAAGATCATTCACTACTGCTGTTGCTACTACTACTCCTACCACTACACACCCCGGTACGTTGCAAGTTAACAAAGAGACATGTCAACAAGAAGAACAAGACTAGTTATCCTTTCGATCAGAAAATCCCTCGAGGCGGAGTATAAAGAGCTGTGTATTAAATATGACGTGAATGGGGAAACGCGATCAGAAATGAAATGGGTATTCGGATCAAATGAGTCTATAGGGAAGGCTTTGTAGTGAGACTGGATAAACATCCTTATGTAGTAATTCAATGTATCTCTTTCTTCTCACTACACACAGTCAAAGCCAACTCAAGCACCTAAAACCAATGTATTCGAGTTCTATGTAACTAGATATGCTACAAACCTCTCTTTTTCTTTATTGGCTACAAAAGCTATTGCCGTCTTGTTTATATAATCAAGCTGCCATTGACTTTCTCCAAGTTTCTTTTGTGCCGCAGTTAGTTTATACAGCTCCGAGCTATATTTTGTGTAATACACTACAGCTACTCCTGCGTGAATGGTATAGGTACAAACTGTATATTGTATGGACAGACTTGGAATCATAGACTCACCAGTGTATGTAACTGGTACAATGCAATATTTGAATCATGACTGAATAGTACAACCTTTAGAGTTGGGTTAACTCTATTAAGACTTCAATGTTTCATTCATATTGTGAACTGTAGCGGCTAATACTAATATTTAGTACTATTGACTCCGGAAACATAAATAGTCTATTGTTACTCGTTTCGAATTTACGTTCTTTTGGCTATATATATCCGTATGTACTTTCTCTCTAATGCAACGTAGTTTTATTTAACTGTTGTACTGGAAAACACTTCAATTTTACATACGTTGTAAAATTATACAACGTTGCGTTGGTAGTATATAAGGATAGGAATGTACTTACAGAGTTTCTTGTACAGGATATGATACCACTTTAAGTTTATGTGGGCCTTCTGGTGAACAAATGTGTTTTGAATTGCATTACAAGTAGCGACACTTTTCCAAACTTTTTTACATATAGCAGTATACCTACACGTTCATGATGATCTACTACTTGATGTATATATGTGGGATAAATGTTCGCTATTTATTATAGTAACTCGTTAGTCGTAGAAAACATAAGTATCCGCAGCTTACAGGGAAAGAATACCACCATGAAAAACTACTGACCATATATCTCCGCCGGATTCATGGAATGATGACAGAAGAAATATTGAGGCTTCCTTGTTCAGACTCTTTGCGGTTGAACAGTATGAGTATAAGTTTTAGGAACAATAAAAGCCTTACAAAGATCACTGTACAAAAGAACACCCCATGAACATTCTCGTGACTTAAAACTGACTCGAAAGATAAGCCCGGCATTCATTTTCCTCTTAAAACTAAATATTAATGCAGCTACAGCCTTATACAATTGCAGAGTGCAGCGGAGGATGGACATGGCTCCAAAGAAATAATATCGTGCAAAATATGGCAAAGTGACAAGGCAAGAGAGTCCAGCGTCCAACCCAGCGCCCTTGGGTGTCTCTTTGATACCATTTGCCATGTAACTCTAACTAGGTAATCTCTGCTACTTTACTGCCACTTGGCTCTAAAGTAACATGTAACTTTTTCCAAATCGCTTCATCTGCATGCCTTGCTGCATGTAAATCCCATATTTCACTCCATTAATAGCAGAATTTATCGTGAATTATTTACAACAGATAAATCAAAGTAGC
>JAQFYB010001236.1:0-35127 GCA_034694085.1 Pogonognathellus longicornis
ATGGAGGATTTGGTAAAATGTCAATGGATTTTCAAAAAATGTCCCGGATTTTACCCAGTCAGATATGGTCACTGTAAAGTAACTATATATACTTTGGACAATGAGGGAAAGGAGTCAGGCGGTCGTTCTGGCCAGTATGTATCATGGTTAGGAAGGAAATATTCTTTATCGGTTTTGTCATTGTACCCCATTCGAATCATCGTGCAGCCTTCGTTGTTGTAGGGGGCTGCTGAATGCTCAGAGTGAAGTTTGCCGGGAAGATGAGTGTGGAGAGTTAAGCGAGTTGAAGGTGGAAATGCATATGAGTTGGTCGGTGGAATTAATTAATACTCAGTGAGAGTCGCCACATGGGGCATATTCTGAAAGACCGCCGAACATAAATACAGGGAAAGAGACAGCCTTCTTGTTCGTTTTCCTTACCGAAGTTGGTCGAGTGATAGTCGAGTGGATTGCGCAGGGATTTTGCGCTTACCTTCCGTACTGCCACACCACGATCTCCAAGATTCAGGCCAGAGTAGCACTTCAGAACCCGTTTCGCGGTCTTCAATCGATCTTAAGGTTCCAAGTGCGCCTAGCCACTCTCATCGTGATGATGCACTAATAATAAGTCTTTAACAAATATCTTATACCAACCTGCTTAACCGTCTGTGATATTTCCGCTTGAAGTTGAAGACGTTGAGCAAATCCACGAAAACCTAAGTACTTGTTTCTTGATTGAAGTTTTGCTCCTTCATGCAAGTGATTTGCGTGTGATAGCATTTTTGAGCCTTAACTATTGCGAAAAAATGATTTTGTCGTGAATTGGAATGCAAGCATGGCCTGGGAATAAATAATGTAGTTATATGTATGCCAACCAACCATTAACCATGAACACAAACGTATAAAGCATGCATTGACAAACAAGGAGTAGTAAGTGGCTATTCCTTGAAAAGGAAGATTCAATTTTGTATTTGATTTGCATAGATAGGGCTAGAGGTTGAGACAGTTATGGAAGTAATTGAGATGTTATTAATGTCATAAATTGGTAATCAATTATCGTAGCTTTTATTGGCGGGTAGATGCAGAGTGAAGTATAAAACAGAAAGAAGGGATTGTCAAAACTGGAAGGCCAGCTTTGACAGGCATTGTGCCCAGTGCCCAGCAGCCGTTGTCTGTTGTTTGTGTGTTGGGTATTTGTGTGTGAAAAGGCAGGGAGGTTGCGTGCACGCATGCAATCAGATTTGTACAAACATTATATTAGAGTTACGTGGCACGGGAACCACTTTGTAGAGATAAGTAGTGACTGAACTGTTTTCCCTTCTCCTACGGCCGTGTACTCGTCATGTCATCATTACTACACGACATAATTATTATAAACAACAAGTACATAGCACAAGATCCCTACAAATTCGTTTCCACACGAGACTCCGATGCACACAAACTCTGAACTACAAAACGCGATTGTATTACTATTACCAATTTGTAGAGGCTTCATTTCATTTCACGATTCATCGTATGTTGCGTAATGAGAATTGTGTATTTGTGTCTGTATTGTATCTCCTACTAAATTATTCCTTTTTTCTTGCTTTGGTTTAAATGGAAATGGAAGGCGAAGGGAGCTTTGATTTCTTCTTGCGTGTGCTGCAATGTACAAATGTGTATTATTTGCAAAGCACAAGGAAGTCATTTTTCCTCCATAAACACACACACACACATACACACGAAGAACGGCATGTTCTACATAGACACACTCACTTTTACTAATAGGCTAATGCATGGAGCCTCTTCTCAACCGTTCCATACAATAATCTTGTATCGTTTCATGTGCTTTACAGTTGTATGAAAAGTGCGATTAATGCGATTATGCATTTCCCATTGAGCCTTGCTTAGACTTCTGCATAGCTGCTTAATACTTACTATTTACCACTTACATAAACAATGCACATTTAGTACTAAGGAAAGAAGACTCTGGACTTCGTTTCGTGGTATAGTACAGTTGATGGGCGTGGGTCTTTTCCAGTCTTGCATTGAACTCGAAAAAATAGTTAACTTTCGCCGGTATGAAGTTCCAAAATGCATTTCATCCACCAATCTGATATTTCTGTTGTATAGGTATGTGTGATGAACGGTGTATTTTAGTCGACTTTATTGTTTTTCTGTTTACTTGCATAATGTATAGGTACGATTAAACTTAATGCCTATGGAATTCCACTACTAGACATCAAGACATCTCAGCTGCGTTTTAAATTATGTTTTATCAGGGAGGTATGTGATTTAGTAAAACGTTGGCAGTTTTAGTGCGCACAGAAGAATGTTGTGGTAACAGCCAGGAGCAGACATTGAGGATTTGCCATGTTACGATGCAGCCAGTTTGTTTATGGTGGTACGTTGTCTATGTGGTAGTTTGTAGTGTTGGTATATATAGTAGCTAGTGAGAGCTAAGAGAAATGGAAGAAATAAAGACTGAATGTGTATTCAAAGAAGTGAGTTGTTTGAATTGATGGTGAGATTTTCCGTAAAGGAATTCCCTCTCTAGTTACCTGACCATAATCAGATCAATTATGATTATCTCTTTCCCATGCATGTCTACACTCACCACAATTTTATTTGTCAGTGGATTTACTTGCGTCTCAGAGGAGTAAGTCGTGTCCCAGACCCTCTTCCATCTTCATTCACTAATATCATAATGTGAGACTTGCAAACTTTACATGTTTGGCTAGTAAGAAAAGAAGTACAGCAGCGGGGTCCAAATATTTACTTACGGCATCTGCTAGCTACCACCTGAAAACAATAACCTTTTATTTTCGTGGAAATTTGGATAGGGCCATGTATGCTCGACCTTTTGAGGAATTCAAAATGCACTAAAGGTCACTGGATGAATTTTTGGCTTCATATTAGCCTGTTTTGAATATTTTACTCCTCTATTGGATTTATTCATTGTTGTATATAAGAACCTACTTCAAATTGAAAATGAGGGAGTTTTAAGCTAGGGATAACTTTGAATGGGAAACCGGACTGCAACTCAAAATAGTAGCTCCATTCAAAGGTAGGTTTAGTTGTCTGAAAAAATTGTCGGCTCAGATGAAAAATGCCATACACCAACTTTTGCATTTGTTGCAAAAATTTCAATTACCCTCCACAGCTTGTAAAGTGTACATATTTACAAGGTTCTTAAGCTCCAAACAACACTCTGCTCATAGCCTATAGCTAGCAATCATGAAGCTATAACGATAATTTATGTTGTACATAGACACCACTATTGCACCAGTATTATTACAATTCATGTGTGTAAGTATGGTAGTAAGGTATGAAACAGTATAATAGATACCTATGTGACTTGAATGTATAATTATATTTCGGGTGATAAGTAAGTGTGAATGTAAACACAATGGCGAAGCAATAAATTGTTAACG
This sequence comes from Pogonognathellus longicornis, assembly GCA_034694085.1. Classification (NCBI taxonomy): domain Eukaryota; kingdom Metazoa; phylum Arthropoda; class Collembola; order Entomobryomorpha; family Tomoceridae; genus Pogonognathellus; species Pogonognathellus longicornis. The sequence goes on from JAQFYB010001236.1 coordinate 3,393, forward strand.
TCATTTTAACAGCAATATTCTGGAATGTTAATTACATTCACAATAATATTTGAATGGTGAACTGAATTTGGCTTGCTAAGATCATATGTTATTTCCGGAAACATTTATTTGATACGAATTAATTAATGTACAGTACACGTTGAATGCAGTGGCGCATATAGGGGAGCTGAAGCCCCCCCCCCTCAAATTTTTGGACATTATATTAAATAAAATCAGGTTTCTCCAAAAATCCCAAAAAAGAGGTTTTTTGCCCTAAAAATACAAAAAATCTAAATAAAAAAATTGCTACCCCCGTTTTTGTTGCAATTGATTTTGACCTAAATTTGGGCCTTTGCTAAAAGAGTTCGCTGCAATTTCCTTTGATTTTGATCTAAATTTGTGCAAATTTGTTAAATTTTTTCGCTCTACGTCTGAATTTGATGAATTTCATACAGAATTTGGCTCCAAATTATGGCGTATTAACAAAGATTTGCTTAAGCTCCCCCCATGTGTGACCAGGATACGCTCCCGGTTGAATGAATACTATTGCATCCATGCGACGTTATCAAAGTCTATAGTTACAATAATTTACTTTAAATGTAGGATTGAATACATTTGTATTTAATTTTAAACCGTGTCTATTGAACTTGAACTGTTGATATCAAGGTATCAAAATGAAAATAAAATAAAAGCATGATTAAACAATTTGTCTGTTTAGCTTTATCCTCAGGTGTATTTTAAATGATTTTATACAGTTCTACGATTTACCTTCTAATGCTTGTTTCATTAAAAATATTCAACCCATATTCTAGGGTATTTACATCAATACAATGCACTGTCCTCATTTATTGGAGCACTGCATCACATCAAAAGAATTGTGCCTAAGACATTTGCACTTTTAATTAATTCGTATATATACTTAAATTATTCCTATCTCTGAATTTCTGATTACGCTATTTTGGTTTGGGGGCCTACTCAAAGAAATAGTTTAAAACTTCTACAATTAAAATTAATGTTATCTTTACTATTCACGCATATTCTCATAACCTCATCATTCTACAAGATAATAATGAAGTAAAATATTATGTAAGCTCTATATGATATAAACTGCCTTTAATGTTAAAAAATAATTCTTATTCATGTAATAAATTCCGTAGCGTCTTATAAATGGAAATAATGTTAAAAAACAGAAGTGACAAAGTTGTACATTAATATATGGGTAGAGTCCCCTAAACTACTTGTGTATATACTGCTGGATGTAATGATCACTTCATGGCTTGACTTAGGGGTACAGTTTCTACATAACGTAGCTTTCTTTCGGTGTTATAATTGAAAAACAGTATGTAATTGTTTTAATAATGTCGTGTCTGTTTGGTTTCAGGGAGTCAGAAGGACGACGACGAAGAAAGTACGAGAAGCGAAGGTGGAACTCTGATCGGACGTCATCATGACCACCATTCGGGTATTGTTCTTCCCGGCTCCAACAATCACTCTAGTGTCAACAAAAAGCAAAGAAAAGCCAGAACGGCCTTTACCGACCACCAGTTACAAACATTGGAGAAGTCTTTTGAGCGACAGAAATACCTCTCGGTTCAGGACAGGTTAGTCGCTGCTATAATTACCTTTAAACTCTAAAAAACTCAATCATCCATTTCATTTTATTCATGCTTTACTGATTCAGTTCTCAAGTAATATAACTCTACCCCACTCATCTCAGTATTTAAAGACAAACGAAATACAGTTTGTGCAACAGTACAGTTTCAAAAGATGTCAGCTATGACCAAGTCTTTATAATTAACCTGCGTAGTTATGACTCTATTTGACATGTACATTCACAGACATGCGTGTTGGGATCCTATTTCATGTGTATACATGTGTCACAAGTAACCCCAAAAGTCCATGTGTATTTTTAATACTTTGTCTTCTCAATCACTGGCGTAGTCAGGGTGGGCTAGGAGGCAATTGCCCCCGCCACCCGAAATCCGAAAAAAATAGGTTTTCTTGCCTTGAAAGGACCATAAATCGCGAAATTGCGCGAATTTTATATTTTTTATGTTCATTTTTGACCAAATTTGCTCAAATTTTTCTTGCTTCGCGCAAAAATAAGTACGTATATACATTAGTTTTTAGTTTGCCCCCCCCCCATCGAAACTAAATCCTGGCTACGCCCCTGTTCTCAATCCCTAACACCAGTGGAGAATTTAGAGGGGCTTACGGGGTTGATGCCTCCCAGATTTTTGCATCACCTAACACTACATAAAAACAGGTCTCGCACAAAAAGAGATTATTTTATTCTAAAATTGCAAAAATTGTAAACATTTTCGTGCTACGCACAAAGTAAATTCATTTTATGTAGATTTCGGTTCCAAATTGTTCAATTTTAAAGTGTTACGCTTGCTTTGATGTATTTTATATAGAATTTTGGTCCAAATTAGCTGAGTTTTTTCGCGCTGTGTGCGAAAAACAATATAAACAGGTTTTTGCTCTAGCCCCCTCCCCCACACGCCAGATGTGCGACCTGGATACTCCCCTGCCTGACAGAAAAATACATCGCAATTTTTGATGAAAACACATTTTTATTGTAAACACATATCACTATTCTCCAATCAAACTACAAATACGTATTTTATTTACAATGCGTTTTAAATATTTATTTTATTTACACTGCATTTTAAATAAGTATTCTAAGGTTTTTTTTAATATGTATTTTAATTAAAACGCAGTTAAAATACAGGTAGTTTGTTGATCCCTGAAACAAATAGACAAAATCGTTCATTTTAGAATAATTTATCAATTTTTTACACACAGGCGAACTCATTTATTAATCGTTTAGCAGCTTGTGTACAATAGGCAAGGTACCTAAGTGTGGATTCCAGGTTTGTAGTGTGTCGGTCTAGAGGTATTGGATTAGTACGGGCTACATGCAATACAATTGTGTACGTAAAATGAATATTATGCCTTTGCCTACCTGTTTTTCCCATTATATTCTTCTAACATTTAATGTAATAATGAAACTTTGACGGTTGAGTTGATTTAACGAGCTATAATATTGTATCATTTAATATGACATAGTATAGGCAAATAAAACATTATGGTATACCTGCGGGTACACTAGGTAGCTGGTAGGTAGGTACTACGTAGTTACATGAATTGTAATTGTATCAAGTGAATGAATTGACTGTTGGTTAATGTTGTTGAATAGAATTATTGGATTGTCTGTAAAGTGAGGGCAGTGTGTGCACTGTGCATGGTACAGACAGAGTACAGGGAGCTTTGTTAAGTTGAAGTGGGAGTGCGGTGCGGGGATAAAGCGGATGAAAAGTGTGAGTTGTTGGATTGCATATTGGATTGCATATTGGATTGCATTTGGATTGGATTATATTAGTGGCATTATGTGTTGCTATCACGGTATCAGTATCATTAAGCATTTGCTTGAAAGGGGAAGGACGGAGAGCAACGGCAGAAAGACACTAATAGTTTTTCTGTGTGAACTACATGCGCACTTTCAGTTTCATAAGAAAGTATTTAAGCATTAGGGTTACATGAAAGTGTAATTGAAGGGTTGAGAGAGGAAACGATTAAACTCCGATAAAGCAAACCATATACTTTACCTAAAAGCTGTTGGACAACTGGACCAGTCTCGGCTCTCCCAAACCACTCCACACAACACAAACACACAGCTATAGTAACAATGAACAACTCCGCCACTCACTCTCTCCATTCCACATTACAATGTTCCATGTACTCACTTACTATTCACAGTGCAATGCACACAGCTTCTGTGAGAAGTAGACGTACAGGGTTAGCGGCTACAGGTTTAACTCTGCCTGGCATTGTAGATGCTGATGTTTACACACTGTGTGTATATACATGTCTAGTCTACCTCCTTCCTGATGCAAGTGCAGGGCCAGTGCCAGCAGCCAAGGCAGAGTACACAATAAAACGATTAGGTAACTGGAAGTATTTAATTTGGCCATTATCCTCTTCATCCCCATCCCCACAGCATAGCACAAGCACAACCATCCACCAGCAACACAGGGCACACACAAACCTAACAACTCACACTAAACGTCTCTGTGTACTCCGCAACACTCGCACTCTCAGAACTTCGAACCACCCCGTACATCTCTTAAACGTATTGCATAACATTATTAGCTCCAGTCTAGTCTGTTGAGTCTCAGAAGAAGTCTTGTAAATGCTGTGGCATCCAGACCCACACACTCTTCTACTCTAGTTCTACTGCACTGCTATATGCTACTTGCACAAAACAAAATAGTATGCTGCGATTAACAAAGCGATTGTGCTATGTGCAGTTTAGTCCAAGAGCATTAGCGTGTGTAATAATAATATTTTATTCTTCTCTTTCTCGTTAATGCATTACACACTAAACAACTAACAATAAGTTCTAGTATCATTACTTACTGATGTGAAACTATGGACAGAAAACTTGTCTTTATTAAGTGTGTTCTGGGTGCAAAGTAAAGCCTCGTTTGCTCCTTCCTCCATGCTCCAGACTTCACGTACAAAATATAACAACTACAGCACAACTCCCTGTGACCAACTGAAAAAGTTAAATGCTTGGCTGCGACGAGTCGAGTCTTTACAAAAGAATCATTGAATAAATGAGTTGAGCACAAATCATACTTCTCCTTGTTTGCTTAACTCGGGGTGGGGTTGTCCGTGTCTCACATTTACTTACTGGACATATCAATGTGCAAGCTTAAATGTTATGTGTATTTATAAAATATGATATATGATATTGCCTGGTAGGTAAAAATCCCTTTCTTGAGTAGGGAGAACACAATAATACACACGCACTAATTTAGTAGCAAATTATGTATAGTTGTATTAAATGCACATGCTGATAAATAATTCAAATATAATGAAATGACACAAAAGCAACTGAATCATTGCCAACCATAGCAATTTCATGAATACTAGTTTATCACGACAAAAAATAATGGCGATGTACAGTAGATTAGACATAAGTAAAGATGCGTATTTCATGAATCATAAAGTCATAGGTACGTATAGATGCCTACATGAAATCTTCATAAAAAGTGTTATGGAAGGTGCGCTGACTGAGCTAAAGGTTCTGAGAGACGTGTTTTTGAAAGTCTCACATAGCATTAGGTACTTGTCATCTATTGTGTCCAAATCTGATATTAGCGTGAGAGGTTAAGTTCAAATGTAGTGATAATGATGTGCTGTTACTAGCCTGGGCTTCCAAAGAGTTTCAATATTTATAACTGGCACACGACAAGCCAAAAAGAAAATGTTGTGTTCAAGGAATTGAGAAACTAGGCTGAAATTATAAATCTGTTGGCATTGGGAATTATTGTAACGTGGATTTAAACGATTAATAAATGAGTTTTGCAGCAATTAAGCAGATAGCCACAAAGTCACGTCAGTGCTGGTTATTAGTAAACTGCCCGTCCATTTCTACCAGACTTGTCCATCCACTGCGTTAAACTCACGAAGCTTTCTATATTCTATCTATCCCCATCCCCACACTTAAATGCCACAACAAAAGAAAGAGAGCAACACAAGCACAGAAGCACACATCAAAAACAAATTTGGTGGAATCTTTGGTCTCTGAAATGATGCCAGACATGTTAAAATTTCAGACTACGAATGTAAAATAGGAATTGATGCATCGCATCATTATTAGTGTATTAATTACGTCTTTATGTCCCCTACTTGCTTTCATTATGTCGATTGACACTCTTTTCTTCGCAAGCTTTGCTTTCTCACTATCTTATTTTCACATGCAAACTAATTAGATTATAGACACTCCCATCCATAAACCTCATCGGTACACATCGCTTAAAATTATGTGTACCTACACATAATAAAAAAATGTGTGAAATAGAAGATATATTTACTTAATAATGTGATATTTTTGTTATTTAGGATGGAATTGGCCGCTAAACTGAATTTAACGGACACACAAGTCAAAACGTGGTATCAAAATAGAAGGTAAGCTATTATTCTTATTTTGTTATCTCTATGCATTCATGTCAATATCATTCTATTCCGTTGCATTTACATTAAGTGGAGGACCTACTGAAAATACTAGCGTACAATATGTGCAGCGGTGTATCTGGTATCCAGATTTGGCGGTGCACATTAACATTAACTAATGAACTTAGTGCAATTATTAAGGTGACTTTGGAGCGTAGATACTAGCAATAACAAATCAAACAGAAACTCGTTATGAAACTTTAATACACCGTTTGTGTAGTTAATGTTGCTCTAAACTAATGTACTTTCATTTTTTTAAATTGAAAAAATTGATTTTCAAAATTTCAAAATCGAAATTTATAGCTCATTCAAATTAACTGAAATTAAAAACTCGCGCCATTATTGCCTTTGAAAATTATCTTATAACATTTTAAATAGTTGCATTGAGTTCCTGATAAAAATTTACCCCAGTTTCCACTATTTTCGCTATTTTTTAAAATGAAAGGGGATGGTAAAAGGTAAACCATCCCTATTAAAGATTCTGCTATGCTGTGAAGTCGTGTCAAGGTAACTCACTTCTGCTGAGTGCCACAGTATTTAATATTTAATGATCAATATGCTCTACGCGTCGGATTGGTCGGATAAATCGGTAACTCTGTTAAAGCTATTTGTTACTCTGATTTACCTCTAAAATCAAATGTTGCTGGCACAAGGCTTCCACTTGCCAATAATTTTCTATGGAATTAGCACTGAACTGTAGTGCATTATATAGCTTTATGCTGTAGGTTCCGTCTCCGTCATCCAAGCAAACCTTAATGTATAACTCGTTTGCTGAGCATCTAATTCTTTTGTAAAACCACTGACATTGAATATTTATGTAATTGAATGCTTGTGAAACCCCTGGATTTATAAACAGCTGCATAGAAGTGTCCAAAATCAGTCACTGGGTGTTGAGTGAGGAGCGTGTTCGAAAGGCAAACAAAAGATTATTTGAACATCACTGATTTTTGACGACGTAATAATTGCGTGGTCCCTCCCAATTATCAGTTCGGAAAATAATGACATTTGGCTTGAGTATAAGTCTGTAAGCTATTGTTAAGCACTTAGACTAGAACAGATGCATGGCACGTTGTGCAATCAGAAATTGGTGATATCGTATAGTAACGAACTCATGTATAATTGCCACTACATGATTGACATGCATAGGTACACTACATTGTATACATTCCGTGTATACCTACATGTACTTGTAATGTAGAGAGTGTAATAATTGATGTACTTATTTAATATACCTACGTATGTTTTGGGCAGTATGTATATGAGTATGTCAACGACTCAAGTTGAAAGCTACTGCAGGTAATAAAGCTATGACTACATTACAAGAGCACTAATAGCAGGGCTAAGTAAATGCCCGCGGTTAAAATAAACAGGCGAAATTGAAGTGAGTGATTGCACGTGAATATTATGAGGCTATAAAGTTTTCTGTTTTGTAAGTCGGACTTTAATGGTTGTCAGTGTTGGTGTTTCAAGAGTTTTCTCTCTCACATATTGCTCAACATTTACATCTGATACGGAGTCGTACAAATGGCCGTTTTGAAAATGTCATTTGTGCGTGTCAGAGAATTAATGCTCTCTTAGATTCCTGTGTGGTGTCTCGCGTGGGTCTCAACTCTTTGCCTGCGATTTGTACAAAGTCTTCAACGACCCCAGCACCTGCATGCTCTCTAATGGGACAACTTCTGAGCTGGACTGGAGCACACCGGCTTTGAATTGCTCCGTCTTCATTGCTCGTTAATGCCCAAGCCAAAGCGGTTCAGGAGTTTAGGGCTTTGTTGGCGTTTGAAGAGTGGAGGAGAGAAGCCGACGACTATTAGCTACTCATGATTAGTCTTATCACAATGCGTTTCCATTAATTAGTCATTCGAGTCTATTTGAAGCTGAATGACCTGTGTTCTGGCTTCGGCCACAGGACGCAAACACCCGCTAATCTCTTTTCCACTCACTCGCCTCAAATCTTTCTCTCCACGCCATTCTCCTTTCAGATTCAGTCCACCAGATTCCTGGCTGCCCCTACATTACTAACCCATTAGCTTCCTCCAGCTTAAGTTTGTAATGTACTAATAAAGTATCTGTTTATCCATGAACATTAACTCATAAATGCACACAATTATATCGACTCATGCAAAATGCACAGCAAACAAGTAACAACTGCAAAAAAGTGTAAAAGACTTTCTTAGCAATCACTCTTAATGACTTTTAGTAGGAGGTACCTTGTGTTACTCTACCTACAAGCAGTATTAATTTGCCGTACTCGGATAATTCCACTTCAATAAGTATACTATGAAATAGATAACCATTTTCTGTAACACCTAAACTAATTTTGCCCATACCTGTTCGTACTTTTCTGTTCCATAACGTTTTGTGAAAGCATATAGAGTATAATGGCAAAATCTGATTTCATACCTTACCTAGCATGTAGGATAGTATAAACACTACAATAAATTTAGGTATTATTATAATTGAGATGACTGTAATGGTATTAGCATGTATTGCCACTATTTGCCACAAGCACCATTTCTATTTATTTTTCTCAATTTGATGCTACACTGCATACCCACACACCTAACTTACCAGTAGCTGCCTAAGTTTCTTCCCAGTATATTCATTGTAAGAGTGTAGGGGTTTAAAGTGTTGGTGAATGCAGCGTTTTACATGGTGTACAACAGTAATTTGACGAGTGCGAGAGTATTATTATTGCAGAGGCAACTAGCCGTAATACCATTCCCACTGAGTCACCAGTTAATTCGATGTCTGTACATCTGACAAGGAAATGAGTGGACGAAATTCTGTTTAGAGTTTGGATGGTTGATGACTGGATTCATTTTCATTGCATAGCTAACACATGAATGTGGCTGGACTGGAGGTAGGACTGAAAGTGAAGCGTTGGGAGTCACACTTAAAGAGGCACAATAGGAAGTAAAGAGAAGTGCGGGCTGCGTTTGATTCGGAGTGTTTTACTTTTATTGTAATTGGGTTGTAATACATTTTATGGTTGAGCGTGATGTGTTGGAGCTGGAACCCGTACTCATTGCCGTGTATACGCACACTGCACAATCATAGTATAGAAGTACAAGTTACAAGTCTGTAAGCTGTAAATGTATGTCGTGGAAGTGGTGTAGCAGGGAAAGGTTGATTGTGATATTCTATGAAGGCTAGAGTGTGTGTGTATGTGTATGTGTGAGCAAAAGAGTGTGAGTTGAAGTTAAGCTCAGTTTGTTGTGTAGTTTGTTGAGGTGGAGGATTGTTGTGTTGTGTGAGGCAGTTTGTGTTGGTTGTTGGGCGAGTGAGACTGAAAATTCGTTTGGATTAGGGATTGCATGACAAAGAGAAATTGTTTGGTTAATTAACCCATTAGAAACGTGTAGAAGGTAATGTGGAGAGTCGTGTAAGACTCGTATGGGGTAATTAGTCGGTCACCTTTCCAATGCCCTTTAGCTAATAATCATTAAATGGCATGTCTTTTTTCACTTAGTCTTTCCACTCCACTCAAACTCTAATGTAACTTGCTCTATTTAACCGTAATAGCCTGGCAATTACAACAACGTATCATCACCGCTCACAGCCGCAGTTCCAAAGATACCATGATATTAGCAACACCATTACCATTACTGTACACTTACACGTACCACATAACAGTCGCCACAAGTCTTTATTTCCCTCTTAAATGCCTTGTCTACAAGTTTTAAATACTTGGAATCTCGAAACATTCTTTCCAGACTGTCACTAATAGAAATCAACTCTGTAAACTCAGCCATTATTTTGCAGCTATTCTGCTGAATTCAGATTATAAAAGTTAGTAATGCTGAAATAATTAATTTGTTGCAATGATGCATGAACGCTGACGTTGAGAGGATGTGGAAAAAAACTGAGTTAAACATTTCTGAGACTAGTCCAGCGTTTTAAACATTATATTATCCCACAGCCCAAAATGAATAGCTGTAACAAAAATGATACTTTCGTTGTCATTATTTTATTTTATATTAACTAGGTATAAAGTATAAATTAAGGTACTTCTGCACTACACATCTTACTCTTAACTGACTTTCAATATAAAGATCGATTTAAAACAGATTAGTACCGTATTTCCCCTATTTATAACCTCACCTTCTAATAGTAGCCTACCTCTATGTATAGTCTCTCTTTAAAAATCAATTTGCTCAATTATGGCCGGGGTTATAATTAGTTGAAATACGGTAGTCATTGTAATTGCAGGATAATTTTACATCTTTTAAACTGGTTATATACCAAATGGTCAAAAGATAATGCTACCTATGAATAATGCTGTTTACAATATATGAGTAGAGTAATTATTAATTATTGATGCGCCCAACCGACACAAATCTTACTTTTGAACTTCCCCAGATGAAAAATGTACTTTGTCGTACATTTGACAATGAAAAATTCAATTATATTCTTAATACGTTTGCAACAGATATGTCAGAAATTTATTTGTTAGAGACTAGATCATAAATTTAGACACTTAAATTATTACAAAATTTAGGCCAAATAAGCAAGAATGTTTTCAATAGTTTCTGTGATCCAACCGGCACGGATTACTCCTACCATTACTATGTGTAATGTAGCAACAGTAGTTCAGAGTCAGACTCGTTTGGAATCGGGTTTGAGCCGGACCAGGCTCTGTTTTTCTATTTTAGTATGGGTTCAGATCAGGCTAGAATATAGACATTCGAAAGTGTATGCACAAACGTACGGGCGCATGGACTGGACTGAAAGGAAGATTGTTAGTGTGTCGTGGTAAATTGTAAGGTTGTGCATGTTTTTGTGTTGGTGTGTGGTGACTGGTGACTGGAAGGAGTCTGGCAAATTGGTTTGGATGAAACAAGTTTGTCACGAGCCAAGAAAGACTTTGATTTCCCGAGAGCTGTTACTTCTGTCTCCACCTCATCTCTTCTATTAATTTCTCCTCGCTCACAACAAGAGCACATTTTCTTTGTTGCATTCCAGCAGCAAAGCACAGTTTATGATTACCTACATGGAGATTGAGATACTATAACGCATGTTTGTAGGAACGGCTTTGAAGCAAGTGGCAGAGAGTGAGTAGTGGTAGCGACCAAGGAAGGCGCAAATGATGGATTTGTGATTTGAGATTGCGATGATGACTCTTTATTTCTTGTTGGTTTTAGAACAAAGTGGAAGCGACAGACAGCCGTGGGTCTGGAATTACTGGCCGAAGCAGGCAACTACGCCGCTCTGCAGCGAATTTACTCCGCCGCTCCAACTCCCCCACCATTCTCCCCGTGGGCCACCTTTGACGCTGCTGCCAGACAAGCCGCCGCCATCCCTAAACCTATGCCGTACAGGTATGAAAACCAATGGTGCGTTACTTTCCTATCAAATCTTGCATCCCTCATTCATTATAATATTCATCAAAACTCAGCGTCTTCATTTCAGTGTACTCATCCAACAGCCTACATCAAACCCTCCGTCACTAATATTCAGCTTTTTGGAGCCTGTGCTACAAAATACAAATTATTAATTCCGACCATTTCTTACAATGGTGGCTAAGATACAATGAAATTATCAAGTTACTACATGGCATAGTGATCACTTCGTATCACCCATAACAGAAATCTCTGAGCAGAATCACCACAAAAAATTAACCTTTTGTGTGTCCAACTTTTTCTCATCCTCAACAAAATCTTATTATATTCTAAATGCTTTCCCAAATTGTTTTTGTTATAGTGACCCCAGATTTTGGGGGAAATTAAGAACATTATATGAATAATGATGATTGATGACATAAAAACAATAGTCCCGTATTGAAAATTAGTTGTAAGCGAAATGTTTTACTCTGTGAGTTATCTTTCTATTCTCAACACTTTAATTGTTACAGATTAAAACATTCAAAACGATTTTGTGTTGGAATCCCATTATGGTGCCCTCTTAAACCACTATTAGATCAATATAGACAGAAGATAGAATAGACCTACTCTTGTAGTCCATGCATAAAAATTAGATCCTTTTTAAATCTGAAATGTTAGCTGGCATGACATCATAATGACATGACTTTAAATAATTAGTTCAAAGGGGTTAATGTAATGTAGTTTGTCGGACAAGGCTGGATATGATTCCTAAAACTATTAATGGATATGAATTTGAGTTGATTTGGATTAGGACTCTGCGGGTGACAAATTATTTATTGCATGTCTTCCATTGTTGGTTGTGCACGATCGATAATCTGGCCATATAATAATACCTGACAATAATATGTCATTTTCGACTTCTAATGTTGTACGTTAACAAAGAAAGTCATCAGCGCAGTTTTTGTTTAGATTCGTCGTAAAGACTTGGCGGAAACGGAAGTGATTTGTTGTTTGTTAGGAGAAATAGGAGTGAGGCTATTAGGGTGGCTGTTAGTGAAGGTGGAAGGAGCGGTGTAGGGACTGCGGACTTGTAGCTGGTCTGAGTGTGCATTGCACAGTGTTATTTAAGAAGGACAGAATGGAAAATGGAGTATTTAAGCATGTGTTTTGTTCGCAGGTTGTACCCGAGTCCATTTCCCTCTCCGGCCGTAGCGATGGCAGCTGCCTTGGCAGCCCAACAACCCATTTTACCCGCTTCCTCGTCTCTGCAGAGTCTGTCTGCATTCTACAACCAAGGAGGAGGCGGTGGGGGGAGAGAGCACCCCGTGAACAACAGAAGTAGCCCCACAAACAGTCACTCTCCAAATAACGAAGATCCGGACGACAACCCTTGAGTTCCGCCGAACGAGCCACAACAACCAAAGACGCACCCGCAGTCTCCTCTCATCTTCGTCGTCCTTATTTTTCACAAAAGCCTCACCAGCTCACTTGTTTGTATCAGTCTGTGCCCGGGACGCCTACTTTATATATTCCTAGGCAAGACGCAACAAAGAGTGGAAATGCACAAATCAATGGGCGGACAAAGAGACCAATGATGTTACACATGAAAACACGTCGTGTCACGAAGAGAAGAAAATTGTACAATTATAAGATGACTAATAACTCTAAGCCTAAGCCCAGGGAAATGAATGCGTACGTGTACAGTTCATAATTATTATTGTAAATTCGTGGCTACAGAAATGGCCAACAATTAATTAAGTAGCTACTATATGATGTGTAATTACAATAAACGCTATTGTTATAATTCATAATATTATGTCTAGCTAATATGTAAACTAAACTTAATCAACCGCCATGTCAATGGCTGAAAGCTAAGTGAAGTCTCTCCAACTGTACTGTCAACGAGTAAAGGTAGAAATAGGAACGTGTAGGCACAGCTATCGGTACTGCTCTTTTGTCCGAATTGTCAATTGTGCCATTAAATTCGCGATGCATATGTAATACACTACTTTACTACTACTGTATCCATCTGTACTCCCTGTCTCTAGTGCTTGTACCACCGCTCTGTAATTCCCTACCTTTTATCCCCACCCTTTGTCCTTATACTCAGCTATAGTGTGCAACACACAACACACATAGCTACTGCATGTAGTATGTCTACTCCTACCTCGGCTCAAGTAGTCAAAATACCCCGTCTATTATATGTAGCACTGAAATATACGTCACGTGTATATTTATATGTAATTCTGTTATGCAGACATAGATCACTGATCATACACTACGTATAACATAACCCTAAACACTGATTTCAACATGAACTTTACAAAGGTCCCCGTCGTATGATCAGAGTAGTTGTAGCGTTCTTTTAGTCCGTAGCGTAGCTGGATTGTAAAATGTTGTAGGTACACGGGAGAAATTCTCGTTTGCGGAAACAGCAAACATACATCACCCCTACGATTAACATTATAATTGTATGTAACTATACTACATAATAAGATACGACTACACACCCCAATGTACTATCACTCAGGCTATACCTTTACTACATACAGAAATACTTGAACTGCATTATAAGAAACTAAATATAGCTTTTACTCTTAGGCAGACAATCTTGGAATAAAATTCATTCATATGCCTACTGGATATCTCCTTCATGTTCTCCTTCTTTATTTTCATTGCCAAACTTCAGATGTTCACAATTTCAGAACAAGGGTTGCGTTTACTTTCATAAGAAGACTTTGCCGTTTCAGCATTTAAGTATTTTAGTTAAGGCCATGATTTACTACTTGGGAAGTCGTGTTGCAGTAATTTATTTATAATTCAGCGTGGCCTTTTCATTGTGACTTAAGTGATGCACTTACTGCTAGTGTTGGAGGCTATTAGCATTTATTATTAGACGGAGCACAATGAATGGGAGAGGAGCTTGGTAATTTTGATGATGATGGAGACTCATCCATCAAATGAAGCAACACAAAAAGAATGACAGTGAGAAGATTCCTCTCATTTCCCGATTTGTTCAAAGTAATTATTTTGTGGATGGGTACGAGCACAATGCATCGATGGCTAATTCGGGGGTGCATGGTGATTGTTGTTGTTGTGGCGTTATTGGCTTGTGGTAGTAATGATCGAGTATTGTGCCGTTTCAGTTCGTGAGAGCAGGAGTTGGCTCGAAACGAATTAACTCGAGTAGGCTGCCTTGTAACAATAGAGACGAGGGAATGCTATGATTTGAAGAGTGGAGACGAGATGACCCCCTGATGGGGAGTCAGTTTCTCAAAAACACAGACTCCGTTCACACAAAGAAACAGCCACCGACCACTCTCTCTGGAAACCTCCTTTGTCTTACTCGCCTTCGCTTGGCTTCTTCTACACTCAACAGTCTTACACCTCGTCCTTTGTGCTCCTCGCCAATATCATCAACTTATTTCATCCGCAGTCCTCTCTCACTCTTAACACTCTATCATCATCCTTCAGACAATCACACTCTTTCCCAATATGCTACTAGTGGCCCACAGGTCACGAACAAACCAAACTTGACCCGGTGGATTCACGAAAATTTGCAGCAGTGCCAATGAAATAAATAGTTCCAGCAAATATGAAAAGAAATCTCGTATGAGGGGATACTCGATACCGCATCCATAATAGTTTGGGTAAGTGGCAATGACCGCAAAATGGAATAAATACCTTCTGTGGACTTGTTTCCACTGTCTGCCGTGTTTCAAGTCACCCCGTAAGAAAAGTTGTGGCTCATTAGCGGAATCTCAAGAAATATAAAATCTTTCCAAATAATTAATAATTGGGATACTTCGTCTATAAGAGCATCATCGATGTTTCATTGGTCTACTCACTCACATAAAATTTCATTTGAGAGCTTTAGTAGGTTTATAATTAAGGATGATTCGCTTTGGGAGTAAAAATGCCACTTTATCCCAAATAAAATGTTTTATTCCGTGTTTCTGTCCAATATGAGAAAGTTTCATTATTTCCAATACCTAAGATACGTTTCATATGAGTTAGTATAATATACAGTATACACATGTATTGCACAACTTCTTAAGTTGAAAGGGATACTGCAACCTTTCACTCTGGCCGAGCCGATGCAGACTCTTTTATTACTTTAAGACAACTTCAGTTTTGGAAGCATTGAGTTGAAGTGAATGTTTTTAGAGAAAGAGTTCAAATCCTGCTTGTATGTATGTGTGGAAATATTCTTGGAAGTATGTAGCATGTTTTCCGAGGAAGATAATTAATTAGGAGCTTGCAATCCAAACGAACATGCCATATTTCCTCTATTATAACCCGGGCTATTATAATGCAAAATTGATTTTCAAGGGGGATATAAATAGAGGAAATACGGTAATATCATTTTTCCCAACAAATGTTTATTGTGCTTTAGCGTTCGATGAAATATATGGTAGGAAAGCGATAATAATGATTTGAAAAATGGTCGTGCAAAGAGTAGAGTAATTAGACCATTTCTAAAAACCATTTCTAAATTAGACCGCTTCTAAAAATAATAAATACTCGAGCAAAATATTCGGGGCATTCAATCCGCTGAGACAAAATTGCTTTCGATTTTAAACACTTTGATTAAAACCGTTTTTGGATTTTAATGCCCTGTCAATTACATACGTATACTAATCTAGTGCATCAAGTTTGTCCCGTTCTAAAATCGGGACAAACTTGTGATAAAATATTATGGATGTTGGATGTTAATATTTTGGACACAAAAAAGCTGTTATTCAACTGCAGCATGCAATAACGCACCACGAAATGTGCCACAAATAAATGTGGATGGCCACTGATCAAGATCGGTTTACGGTGAGATTCATAATTAAAATTGCAGTATAAAGTCTACTTTTCATCGAATGGGTATACCTTCATTGGTTGATGGACTATTAACTTTGTTCAGATGATGAACACTACAATTTGTGTTACTAGTGTTCCTGTTGTATGGAGTTCATTTTGGTGGCTTTGTTTTGGTGTGCTTGAGTTGTGTAATGCGTATTAGTGTTGTAGAGTTGTTCTCTGCATTGTACTCTTTGTAATGCATAGGACCGAATTGTAAATAAGGCGAACTTCGAATAAGAAGAATAGGACGAGTGAAGAAGATGCTGGGTCGTCTCTGGCGTTGCTGTCGGTCTTGGAATCCTTAATAATATTTGGTATTAGGAAGAATGAGAATTTCTCACGCTTCACATCTTTCATAATGGCTCCCCAGTGTTAACAAATGAATTGTCCGTGTCAAAGGCCAATTCGCTACTTACCGAGAGACACATAAGAAAAGAAGAAGCTTTTCCTATAGACTCTTAATTTCATGCTTCTTTATCTGTAATTGAACACGGAATCTCAACAGCAGCGATACAAAGTAAATTTTACTATTAGGTACGTCAATGTATATTACATATGAAGTGGCTACGATAGGCCTACAAATACACTACACTCAAATGCAGACTGAGAAACAATCTCCATGCAACCTCTTGTCTGTGTGTGCCATACGGCATACGTGCACTACTCTTTTTACTTTGTATGCACTCACATATAAATTCTGTGTGATAACGAACTATTACTCTGACTAATGCTTGACTAATACATTATGCACATTACACTTTATGTATCTACTCTAATAAAATGTCTGTTTGATGGAAGTCACATTGCAGTCGCGTCGGTCGAGGCGAGTCTCCAGCTTTACGTTCTTTCTTTCCTATAGCGCTCTTTCTTATCTCACAGTTTACAACGAGACTTAAACGGAAAATGCTCTGACAAAAGAAGGTAATAACAATTTGTACAAAGAATAAGAGTCCAAGTCTTATACCCAGTCAATGTACTTTGTCTCTATCCATCCTTTACAACATAATAAACTATTATTTTAATCAACACACACACACACTAAAAACCAAGTCAACCGGTAGGAAATATTCATGACATCACCTGGAATACATGGCAGAATGGGCTTCTACAAATTTTTCTGGATTTTTATATGTTGAAGAGCTCGATTCAAGGATCTAGGATGAGTAGGGTCAAAATTCTCTAGGTCATCTGGTTTAGCCTCTGGTGGAACATCGGTCATTTGATCTTTAAGGGGGGATCCTAAAAGAAAATATTGGAGGAAAATGTGGGTTCCTTCTGCATCAGAAGTAATGTGGTAGGGTCAAACGTTGAGGGTCAAGAGGTAGTGGAGGTCAACGACCTTAACATTCTACAGGATTGGCCGAATATTTTGTATTTTGTAGAGGTTCGCTCCAGATACAAAATAGTTCCTTATGCTAAATATCTATGTTGTATGGTTTGGTCGCTAGAATTTATCATAGTTCATCCACTTATTTCATATTAGGGGTTTGCGTAGTACCAAAATGGAACTCACGAATTACCTAATTGCGTTTATTGCCTTTTTATGATTTATGACTCCCAAAACCCGATTACCTAAGGAATTTTGACCTTACTCATCCTAGATCCTTGAATCAAGCTTTACAACATTTTAAAGTATTTACAATCCCATTTTGCCATGTATTCCGTGTGATATCATTTTTAGTACGACAGCTTTGTTTCGCAGCTTAAAATTTCAACTTACAAAACCTTCTAATCGTAAGTTTTACATCTATTAAGAGATGCTTGAAAAGTTGTGTCAAACTTCGCGCCTTTTCAATTTTGTAAATTTTACGAATGGTCACAATTACGAAGTCCAAACGTGTATTCCCCCAATGGGGGAATTTGACTGAAGATATATTGTGGGAATTTGACTGAAGATATATTGTGGGAATTTGACTGACGTTATAATTTGGAAAAACGATTAACTATTACCAAATATTTCGATTTTGAATTATTTACAGTCTCTTAGTAATTTTGGAATTAACTAAATATCACGAAGCGAATTTTCACGAAGCTTTTCAAGAAAATGTGACGTGGATTTTAGTAAAAGAGTGTTTAGGCAGTAATGGAAGCATAATGTTGGTCGTTTGTGGCATTTATGTTTAAGAGTGTTAATATCGAATTGATGGCAAGTACAAGTGGCATTCCTTTGGTTTAAATAAGTAGCTGGCTGTTGTACTATTATTGTCCGTGTCCGTATGTATGTAATGCAGTGTATGGCGCATAATGTACAATATGTTATTCTGTGTACAGATTTCATTGTATTCTTCTCAACTGGCTCAAATCAAATCAAAGGCCTCTCTCTCTAATAAGCAAAAAATTAAGCGCTGCACCAGAAAATACAAAGTGATGGGATGAGGCAATTATGAGCATTTTGTGTTAAACCAAATTTCCAATTCGTCTCGCGTGGACTGCCAACAAACACTCACTCTATCTCTAATAAACCCTCCAACACAACTACATGTATTTGAGTTGCCTGAATTCTGTACAGGTACTACAAACAACACTAACATCACCAACCAATATCACACTAACAGACACACATTACAGATTTAACACCAACACACAATGTTAAACGCTCTTCTCGTTTCTTTCATTCCCCCTTTTACTTATTGTGAGTTATTATGAAGCACTGCATTTAATGGCTACCTTTCTTTTCCATCACACAATGAAGATCATCCAGACAGACTTCAGAAGCTTCTCACTCTGCATTGCATGGCATGCCAAGATGAATGCATGTGGCAGTAGTGCAGAGTGGTGTACAGGTACATGTATAATACATTACTCTAATAAGAGTACAGTTGTGGATCGTGGAGTCGGCCCTCGTTTCAGAAACACAAAAACCAACCCGAAGCAACACACTACATTTATTGTTACGTATAATATTGTACATGATTATATGTAGCTAATATATAAGTAGCAAGTACTTGAGCAACTATCACTGCTACAGCACGACACGAGAATCCACTCACACAAACAGACTATGGCGTGGAGAGATTATGCGAGTTGGACGAAGATGATAGGCTGCTGTTGTGTTGTGGAAGAAGAATCAGAAATCTGAATCGCTTTTTGTCATTACTTGATTATTGTATGAACATGAGATTATTAATTTGAACTTCCATTACATCACAATCACGACATTGCAACATCACTTCTATCTCACACAATACCATCCAACTCCAACGCTTTTCTTCGCCCACCTTCCCTTCTAATTCCAACCAAACCACCACACTCCTCCACCACTCCAATAATGTCTCTCGTAGTCCATTCCAAAATTCAATACAATTCTCATCATTAACTTGGGGCCACAGCAAACACTCTTCTCAAATGCACTTACATTATATTTACCCGCTCCCAGCTAGTAAAGAATTTCATGCCCCCGTCTCTATAACTTTTATATTGTCATCATCATTTGCATTTTGTGAGTCTTTATGTGTATCATTGTATTTGCACACGAATGCCGAATAAGTACTAAGTCTACGTACTTGTTCCTTTCCTTACTCTTCAGAGCGTGAAGTAACGCTTACACTAATTTGGTTCTAGCCTTTTACCTAGTCCATGTCTTTCAGGTTTAGTTATAAATTACTAATATAACGCTTAAAATAAAACGTATTATGAAGATTGAAATATACACAATAAAAGCATAATATTTTATGTTCCTTATCTCAATCGCAAAACTACGGTTTACTCCTCATAATTAGTGAAGTGGACTCATATACATATATTATAACAATCCGAAATATGTGGACTCAATGCATTTAGTAGGTAGTAGTAGTTTATAGTAATAACAGCAAAGAATCTAGAAGAAATTATACTGAAAAGGAACGGACAATAATTTTCGATCTGACATATCACGATGAATTAAAATAACAACCAATCAAATCATGATTAAATTTTTTTAATTGAAATTCTATTAAATTTTTTCTGACACGTTACATCATTTTTCCATAACCTCGCCCACGACCTTTCCTTTTTTAATTTAAACAGGGGATTGTCCACACGTTGCATTAAGGTGCGTTGCTCATTTCACAGTTTTTTTCACTCATTTCGCTATAACGTTTGAACAGAAACTCGGATTTCAATAAAGTAGATAATTTTGAATAGCTGTATATTGTAACTTTAATTTATAAGACTTTTTCTTCGAAAAAGTTCCAACTTCAAAAGCTATAACAGTTTTAAAGTTACCGTAATTTTATTACTATATATAATTACCGTATGCTATTTCCAATTCTATTCAAAAAGCTTTGGAAGGAATAAAATCTCGAGTGATGTAATGCTGTTGAAAATAGAAAGTGTTTGAAATTTTGGTGATCGTTTAAGCTTCTAAATTACCTGTATATTGATATTTCTAGGTTTCTAATTTACCTTTCAAGGATGTTTTTAAAAAAATAATTTGTCCAATTGCTTCGCGTCATGGTCCTACATTATGATTTCATTTTAGGGGAACCAAATGTTTTAAAAAGGCCGACAAATATCTGAATAAGTCTGAATCTGCAAGTTTCAAAATTTAGGGAAGGGTAATAGCCACCTCTGACCTCTGCCACCCCCTCAATACGCCCTTGCTTTCCTAACGTTTTCCATCCAATAATAGAAGTGAATAATTTTTCATGGTTCTGCATACGTCAGCAAAAATATGCATAAGAATGTACCTATTTTCATTTCTCAAGGATGACATCATTTAAAAATAAAATTCTGTATTTGGCCTTTTGGTAATAGGAGTATTTGGTAAGCTCGTGCAATCTCAATTTGAGTTTGACAATATTTAACATATTGTCAAAAGCATAGAATTTCAAATAATTTCTACTTTACGTTTGCAGACGTCATTAGTGGGAGGGGATACAAGAAAACATAATGGCAGACACGATCGATTTTAAAATACCCAAGGGTTTGAACTTAATAATAAATAAATTAATAATAGATTGTAGAGATAGGAGCGGTTAACCGGAACCGGTTCGGTCCGGCTTTTAAGTTTGGTTTTCAAAATGGTTAGGGTACGATTCTTGATCTTTCGGTTCCGGTTCCTGTACTGTTCTTAAACTTTTAAACTAATTATATTATGACTGTGAACGACCCTATATATCGACCAAGACAATCTAGTATAATTGATCATTATAATCATTTTTAGCTTCTGCCAAATAAATAATATATTTGCAATGTATAATTTTTCTAAACACCGCCGGTTCGAAATAGGTCCGGTTCGGTTCCTAAATTTGATCTTAGTTGCCGGTTCGGTTCCGGTATAAAATAAATGGTTATGATTCGGTCCGTTTCTTAAAATCGTCTATTTCTAATCGATTGGCATCATCAAATTATTGGCCCATTTTTTAAAAGCGTACCTATTTCTCTAGTAGCAAGACAGCTACATCATCTAGTACAATGCAGTATTTTTGTTTAAAAATGCAATCTTTTTTGGCCGAAAACAATAATGATATTACTAACAAGAAAGGAACAGTCAACTGTGAGTTGTTTTTTTGTCCATACAATCATTTTTGTATCAAGCCATTTTAATAATGCGTTCTGTGTCATACCGATCGCGATGGTTGAGGATGGCCATTCTTAATTTGGTTTTGTTTGTATTGTCTGTTGTAGTCTTGTATATATTCAAGTGCGATGGTTTTATGTGTAGTTGTGTTTTGCGTAGGGCCGCGTATTGTGGTATTGGCACTTCTTGCTGTGACTGTCTTCAACTGCGCAGATTGAACATTAAAGCTTTTAGCTTTCCCCTTCCTTACCTTTTTACTCCAAAGCTTTCTTTAGCCGCTCCTCTCCCACATTCCTTACACTTCCATTAGCTTTCCTACTTCCTATTTATGGCACTCACATCTTTCTTCGTACTTTCCACTACCACGCACCACACCATCACACCACCCAGCATATCACAAATCCAATGTCACTACAACGTAGAAACACATTATAGCACAAACCTAGGCTATAAACCCAGGCTTATAACTATAACAGTATAATAGACGTCTTTTTGTCTTGTTTCGTTTCAGTCAGTCTCTCAGTCGCTTTTAAAGCTACTATTTTTGACTTTCATACGCATTGTACAGTTTTCTGTAATTTACGTTATACTACCATACCTGGGGTACTCAGATTTGGTGAATTAATTTTAGCCAGGATGTCGTGCGTAAACCCACAATGGGGTTATATATATTTTCGATAGGGATATAAGATTACATTTTGAAATTTGTTACCATTCCACACGGGCACATCATTGAGCTGTCATAAAATCAATCATAAATGTATGTTGGCATTTAGCTCAAATTTTTATTGTCACTTCTAATATTACATTGATGCAATGTGTAATCCCCCTTCCAAAACCAAATCCTGGGTACGGTCCTTGAAACAGACAATTTTTTACAAAATAAAATCTTGTACTTGCTTTCTTAATAGTATTTGTTTTAACCTAAACAATTCTAATTATGATAATACAATATACACTGCCAATACATTTCAAGATGTTTCTCACATGGAAAATCCTTCAAATACTTTGCGGTTTGTTTAGTTAATTAGTTATTGATTTAGTCTAAATCTGCATTCATATAAGTTTATGAGTGTAATGTGTGCATCAAATTTAATCGCAAAAACTGTATAGCTGTGTAAAATATACCAAAGCTACGTAATTAGGTATAGAATAGATGCGTCAAAATCCTCTTTATTTCATAACCGAAATCATATAAAAAATTTAAACCGAACCGAAACCTAAAAAAGAAACGATATAAAAAATTGTCAATTTTAGCTCTTTTTTTCCTTATTAATAAAGTTTACGCAATAGCAATTAAATATTTACGCCAATACTGCATATCATTTGTAGTCTATAGAGAGGCAGTTCCAATAGCTATACAAAGGGTTTGTAGACGAATCGGCCCTAATTTTTGGAACCGAAACCAAACCGAATCAGTAGAAACCGAACCGAGACCGAATTTACACAAAAAATCAAGAACCAAAACCGAAAAAACCGTTCGGTTTTGGTTCTGGTTTTGAAAGGTTTTCGATTAGGACCGTATCTAGTATGTCGTATGGTTTACGTGAATACGAGTGGTATGTGCCTTAATCAAAATATTTAGCATCTGCAGGCATTAAATAAGTATACTAGGGTTGCTTTGCAGCAAGTGCTCTTAGCCTGTGACGCTCTAATGTCTAACTTCATCATGTAATAAATGCGTTGTATAATTGAGTCTTTAGCATATTGCAAGAA
Source organism: Pogonognathellus longicornis (assembly GCA_034694085.1). Lineage (NCBI taxonomy): Eukaryota > Metazoa > Arthropoda > Collembola > Entomobryomorpha > Tomoceridae > Pogonognathellus > Pogonognathellus longicornis. The sequence continues at coordinate 26,787 of JAQFYB010001236.1, forward strand.
CAACAAGCCTAGCCTCTCGTTGCATAGCGGCAAAAGTAAGAGAGTGGAGTATTGAGACGAAGAGTCATGTGAAAACTGTGAACTCTCTCCCTCTGTGCTACACATCGAATGCAAGACAAGTTTTTGTCCTCACTCTTGACAATTATAACATATTCATTTAATGAGTGTATATCAATTATGGAAATGCAGTAGTAGTGAAAAGGTGTATAGCTATGTGATATCGCTGGTCATTTGCACCAAGATAAGAGCAGATCTACGGAATCAAAGTTAAAAAGTGGTAGTGGGCAAATTGAAGTGGCTATTATTGTTGGGCATATATTATGGCTATGGCTATAGGAGAGGTGATGGTGAGTGAGGGAGACTGGACTTGCGAGGTGAGCAGAGCGAGACTCATCGTCACTTGATTCTTTGTTATGTGAAGAAGGTTGGATGGAGAGTTGTGTTAAGCAAAGGAGCAAGGATGGTCTGTGTATGAATGGACTAATGAGCTCATTATCTGATAAAATTAATGATGAACACTTGTCCTCATCTGTCAAGAATATATGGGAGCTTCTTTTTCACTTAATTTACAATTGCATGTCTCTGCCTAGCTCATTTAGCACTACAAACTGCCCTGGCTAGCTTTGCCAGCTACCTCCGTTACTTGCTACTTTGTATCACTATACACTACACATAATACTATTAAATATATTATTCTAACACTTGTGAGTAAGTAACAAATTGTATTATGGTAGCTCATAGCTATACAATGTATAAAGCCACTATAATTCTACAAAAAATTCCCCTCGCTTTGCTTTGCATATAGAAGACACTGAAACTCTAAGTGTAGTAGCGTTGTGTAGACAAAGCTGGCTGGGTCATAATAATCCAATCAAAAATTAATTCATTAAGAAAATAGTAGTCTTTGGAGCTGTTGCTAAGTTGAAATTAGCTGAGTAACTGGTGAAGCAAAAGAAACGTTAATCGCCAGGTAATTAAGTGTAGAGCAAGATGAATGCTACAAGAAATGATAAATTATTAGCATTATCATTCAACTGGCTTGGCTTCCAATGCAAGGCGGTTTACTTTACAGGCTAGGGACCACTCTGTTGTCAGTTACACATCTATGTCTGTTTTTATTTATTATTACTATAGTGTCATCTTCATCATCCTACCAACATACAGACAGAGTCACTCATTGTCTGCGGGCAACCACTCTTTTAAAATGAAATTGATTTCTCATGCTTTTAATGCTACATTAGGACTTATAGTTACAACGATTGACATATTTTATTTAGAACTTCTGCATTCTGGTTGCTGATATTATGTGATGAAAGCTGCTTACTGTACTTGGGACTGTTGATACAATACTACCTAGGTTAGAAAAACATGTGAGCCTATAGTATGCTTTTATTTCTTATATGTAGGTATTATATTCTACAGTGCCAGGGGGATGGATAATAATCCTCTTACGAATAATACCACTTAAGCCTCTCTTGGTTTAAAGGTTTATCTTCCTTGTTTTGTGAAAGTGTCGAATCTGAAATTGACTAAGTCGGAACCCACATTCTTTCCTGAGCAACTTGATAAAATTCAATACATTAATATTACAGAATTATTGTATGAGTACACTGTTTTATACTTATTGTTGCAAAATATGTTGACATTTGCCAAGTCATAAGATGACACCTTTCAAATGATCAATGTCCCCCTGTTGCGTATGTTCACATATGATCTAACAGTCGATACCCCAATTTTTTTGCGATATACAGTGTTGCAACTTTGTGAGATCATAGTTGGCATTAATTGTAATTATAAGTGTACTTAACCAACCAATTACGTAGAGAACTTTAAAGTTCTCAATGAGCAAAATTATTATATATTTTTTAAATAAAGAGAGGTGCTATGCAGTTGACACTTGGTAAAAACATTCTTTAAAATTAACACTACAATGAGTACTTTTTCAAAATGTTGAATTTCGATTTCTAAGTGGGTGAAAACATTACAAGCAACAATTTCATAATTACTTAAAATTATTAGTTTCCGCTTGCAAGTATTTTAATTTTTGGAAAGTAAAAGAATCGGAAAATAAAAATAGTTTTTAGACGAAATAAAAACAGTTTTTGAAAATAAAAAGTTTTTAGAAATAAAAATTTTAGAAATAAAAGTAGTTTTTAAAAAATAAAACTAGTTTGTAGGAAATAAAATGTTTTTAGAAATTTTATAAATAAAAATAAATAAAAATAAATAGAACTAGTTTGTAGGAAATAAAATGTTTTTAGAAATGAAAATTTTAGAAATGAAAATAATTGAAAAAAAAATAAAACTAGTTTTTAGGGAATTAAAAATGTTTGAAAAATAAAAACATTTGAAAAATAAATACAACTTTTGGAAAATAAATATAATTTTCCTAAAATTAACTTTTTGTCATGGATGATAATAATGATAAACTACGTAATAAATGCTACAAAGCTGCAATAGGTAGGTTAGGTTGATAAAATGCACAGCCGGAAATAAACGGTGTAGCAATACTATTGTGAGTATATTTGAAGATGTGAGAGATGTGGTGGAGAATTAAAGAGCTGAAACTGAATGTCATAATCATCCCAAGATTGAAGTGGGAGGTAGCGGGGCTTCAAATTGACTGTTAACTTTTGTGACCCTCCTCTTGGGTCATAGTATGGGGCACGTGAGTAAAGCACAATATTACTGGACTAGCATTGCATGACATGGAAAATGTATAGATTGAGAATTAAATGGGTGGCTGAGTGTGTAGAAATATTTGGCAATGTAGAGAGTGTACAGGGAACGATGAGCTGACTGAGGGCAAAGAGCAAAGCAGGGCAAAGTAAAGTGTTGAGAATTGGAGAATGAAATGAGTCGTGATGAAGAGCAAAGTAGTCCACGACGACTCCACGCTAACCAAATGCAACTCAAGTTGAAAGTTTGCATTGCTGTTGGTTTTTGATGGAGAAGGAAGGTGGGAATAGTCAATTGGTAATTTAGCCAAACAGTTAGCCCTGAATCTGATGTTTTATTATGATGATGAACCAAGTAGTTGTTGCCAACCTCTGTGGCTCCCAGGCAGAGATCTCAAGTGTCCATCCAGCACAGCAAAACAGCTACAGTGCAATCAAGTCAACCAAATTCCTAACAAGCACCAAGACTCAAAATATACAACAGACTGAGCAACAACATTCTACAACAAATAACTTAGGTGAGATTTTATATACGAGGCACAGAAATGGCGAATGTCTAACATATCATCGAAGAGAACATCCTGCAGTCACTGTAATAACTATTTATTTACCTTTCCGCCTTCCCTCTCCGTTCACAATCACCATCGCATCTCTACCCCATCCCAATATCCTTCTCCCTCCACAATCCACAACAAGTCCCAGTCCCACAACAAGTCTCATACACTCCCATCATTGTTCATATCCACAGCCTCATTACATTCGAACTTCTATAATATCAACAGCTTCATATTACACCACCCTATATCTCCAGGTTCCGTTTCTCTTCAAATCTTTTCTGATACTAATACTCTATTATTATTACTAATATTTCTCCAAAGCCACTGCCTCAACATTCCCTTAGCCTCGTAGGCATCATAAGGTCCATCACTTCACTTTTATGGACACACATCTTTGGCTTCAGGAAAAGTCGCATTCATTTTGGATTGCTATCAATAATGCAGACTGATGAATGAGTGGAAGTGGAGCTGGAAAACTTCTCCATGCATTGCTGATTCTATATACTCGTATGTGCAAGGCTCATGTATGTCCGTCATAAACATTAGTGTAAGATGGCTGTAATCGTGTTATGAAGGCGCGAGAGGAAATTCTTGGAGTAAATGAGTTGAAATGAAGAGAATTTGTGACGAGTGTCTCGAGGGCTCGAATGCAACATTTAGCTGGCAATTAATGATGGAATGATGAGGTGGGCAGTATAGTGAAGAGCTTTGTTATGGAGCACAATGTGCAGGGTATTATGTTGCTATGAGTTCATATCTTTTCATCTGTATGTACGTGTAAACTGTTTGTTAATAAAGCAGGATGGGTAACTTATTCTAAAGTTGATGGAATATGGGAACGAGAGAATGCCTCGTACGGAAATGATAACTGAAGCCAAAACTATGAACTGACTAAATGCTAAATACACACTCCTCTCGTCCCACTTGCTTTTCATTATTTATTACCCAACTACACACCATGTACTTATGTTAGTTCTACAACTATGCATAAGCTAACATAAACGAGCCTGTATACACCTAGTGCATTATTGTTGGGCAGACACAGATAGTATTAGAGCATGTACATGTATGATTGTACAATGTACACGTATTCACGTCTCTAGTAAGTACCTAAAGAGAATTAAAGCAGTTGTGGCTACGAGGTTCTAGTTCTCGGCAAGAGCTGTGTGCTGCTGGCTCTTTAAGCTGCGCTTCTGATGGCTGTGTTATGTTGTAAGGGAAGGAGCTTTGCTAATTGCTCTTGATTGATCTATGTTTGTGTTTTATAGGATGGGATAATCAAGGGCTCATTTCAATTGACGAGGCGAGTTGACTCCACCATACCACCACAGCACAGCACACATAGCTATACAAATACAACATGCACAAGTGCAGGAGACAATGTGGAGTGTATATAGCTATGTGCATTTATAATATAAGCAAAAGCAACGCAAAAGCCAAAGCCAGCAAGTGAATGGACAAGGATAGTGTAGAGTGTGTATAGGTTCGGAGTGCATGGAGTGTTAGGAGCGTCGTTGTTGTTGGATATTAGACACAGAGAGAACAACAGAAGATACGCTTGAACTGCAAAGCTTAGGAAGGCAACGCTGATGTGGCCTGTAGTATTGTATGTATGAAAGAAAATATTTCTGGGATATAATATTTGATGGGAGTAGATTGTGGTTGTGTGTAGTTGATTTGAGTGAGTTTGGGTAGCTATTAAACGTGGAGTTAATGAATGTTGTATAACTATATCTGTAGCTAATATTGTTATGGATAGTGGAGCGACTGAGAGACGAAAGGTTGGATTAGATGAGTGTATGACTGTATGGACTGTGTGTATGACGTGAGTGAGTATTTGGTATTGTGTAATAAGTTGTTGTTGGCTTTTAGTTATTATTACATTAGCATTGGATTGGCTTTGACTAGGGGTGTTGCACACAATGTCAAGTCAGCTCTATTCACCTCTGATAATGGGCACGGATGGGTGTTAAATGATGGAGCAGAAAAATGCAGACGAGAAGGCTAATTTGGGCCGGAAATTCATTTTTATACTCGGCTAATAGAGCGTTCTCTTCAAGGCTACCACCACACAAACTATCACAGACATTATATCATCATTAGTTGCATTATTTCCTTCGGCCCTCACAAACACTAACCAAATACACGCTACATAATAATATTACTCTTATCTCCACACAACATGCTCCTGCTCGTCCTGCTCCACACAAACACAACCACTTATGCCTCTATACAAAATACACACACAACACACACACACTGTACTCATTGTCAGCACAGCCAAATGCTATACGCAGTCACACTGCCCTTTTATATCTATAACAACCTAATGTGTATTATGTGGCTAGGTACCTGCCAACGCCGAACACACCATACCTGTGCAATGGGCACCTCGCTACCTGTACCTGTACTTATGAAGTATTAAGTAATAGTGATAAATAAATGGAGGAATATTGTGTAGCTCTAGAATTCTCATCTGCTGCGCGTTAGGAGCCTTGTTCTGTCTCGCAGTGTTTTGCACGTACACTGCGTCCATTAGTTTCACATTATATTTATACAGGCATGGCAGATAGGAGAACATTTAATATCAGAATTAGAATGGAAAGTGGAGAGCGATATTAGTAGGAGGGTGGAGAATGAAGAGCCACACAACAGCCCCATCAGAATGTTGAACAAAACAGAACTAGAACTAAACTAGCTCCGTAATAAAACATAATAATATCTTAACACAACAACAAAAGACACGATGCAGTTAGAGTTGGAATAGCTACGAGTTTAATCTCTTTAGTGTAGCAATTACCTGTACATGCCTCATTCTGACTCTCAATTCTAAAAGTGCAGTGCTACACATCAACGACATAACACACAACACACTCCTCGTAATGAACACTCCTTCCATACTTACATCCTTCATGTATTCTTCTCATCCCATCATCCATTCCTCCAACACTCAATACTTTCTCACTTATACTGCTCCGCATCAATATCACAGCTTTGGAGAAGGAACCTTATTCAAATAAATGGACTACTGGATTAGATGCTCGCACTAAATGGTGATTTGATGTTACATTTGTTGTGTTGGTAATAAATACATGGGCAGACCGTGTGTAGCCAGGCAGACAGACAGAGCCAGACGAAAGACAGTCTTCATCCTGTAGCTGTGACTTAATGTTAGCTGTGTGCATTCACCTCCCAATCACACAAATTATGCACACAACACAAACACGTTAAACAATGGTCTCAAGTCTGAAAGGAACAACACTGGAGGAGGCTGCTGCTCGTTGTAGCCGATAATAGTGTGAAGTGGTCAAACTAAAGAGAGAGAGAAACAATTAGGTAGGAAGAATGAAAATGATCATCAACTCGTACATGAATGCTCTTCAACCTGTAAACGTTCAGGTTTGATCCTTAGCTGTCAGTTGCTGTATTGCTTCTCATTTTATCCGAACTTATCACTTACGGACACAATGTTGAGAAACCCCGTTGGACTCCAGTAGTCCGTTTCTCCGACTCTCCTGTCCTTGTCCTTGGCTTCGAATTAAACGATCAAATGTATCTGTGGTACATTAATAGTAAAATATCTCTGTACAAAACTGACGGCTTGATGTTGTTTTTACATCAACCTTTACCAGACTTGCCTTCCGACTAAACGACTACTCGTACGTACACCTATTATTGTTGCTCTGGCTGTCTTGTATCTCAGTCTCTTCCTTTATAACTACGTTGTCTAAGTTGTGTTATGCTCTTTCTCCTTCAGTCTTTGACTTTGATATGAATGCTCGGCTAATGTTTAATAAATTGCTATTATTATGATTGCTAATGGATTGCTGAGAATTAGACGTGGCACTGAGAGCGTCTGCTTCCTTTGCCTTCGGTCCATGGTGGCTCTTTCTTCTATTCTTGGCATATCCAATCTTTATTATTACCTTTATTATTTCACTATCAAAGACACCCACGTCGTCCATACACACTCAACATCCAACCAGCTAGCTCCGCTTTCTTGTCACTACAAAATCTACGTCTCATCTTCTCTTGTATTTGCATTTACACTCGTAGCTATTCCCATCCCAATGCTACATCAACCATTCACTACAAGCAATTCCTTGAAAAATGAGCAATTAAATTACTCACCCGTTTTCATTTGTTCTTTCTTCAGCTGCCTCAGCTTAAACTCTAAACTGACTCTTCCAGACTCTTATTAGCAGAAAAGCCTTCGTCATACAAATTTTTGCTGATACGTGAGCACTTTTAAATTCTTGAAAATAGAAATGCTCACTATTTCCACGTGGTAAAAGGTAGCTTCTAACTAGTACCTAACTACTAAATGGTCATTACATCAATTGTTCAATGCATTAACTAACGAGTAGCTACAACCACCGATTGTTCTGCTCGATGCTAAGGTTGCCTGAAACACTGGATAATAAAATGATATATTCTCACAATTGTTAATTGCAGGTTGTCTCATGTACGCACGTATTCCTGAACAAGTAAACCTGCTTTCGTACATAACTAGAAATATATGAAACGGTAAAAAACGAAGCACTGTACCTGATACTACACTTATGGTAAACAACACTCTAATGTATTCTCTTGTAAACATTACATAAGTAGAAAATAGGTACATACAATAAAATTTGTGCTACATATATCATAAAAGCTTTGCAGCAGTGCGTTTGATCATTCTGTTATTTTTCGCCATTGTTCCCCCTTAAGTGGGAATTCATCAAAGCATTGCAAAAGAAAATGATGCACTGGGAAATAATAGATTGGAGTTGAAGATAGCCATTGCTAACAGTGGTATGCACTTTTGATTTATATTTGCCTTTTCGCTTGCTTATTAATATACTATTTTGGATTTATTAATGTTTTAATTTTATTGGGCAAATAAGAAAGAACATTTTTTAAACGACGTGTATGGGGGATTGTCCAAGCAAAAATAATTTTTACACACAAAAACACGCTAAAACATTAAGAGCTCCAAAAAAATGTGTAAAACACGTGACATTAATTCTCTCTAGCAGTAAGTGTCTGTTAGCTTTTTATATTCTCTCTGATATTCCGTGGTTTCTATCGTCAGTTAAATGTGAAATGAATGCAAGACAACCA
>JAQFYB010001237.1:0-35117 GCA_034694085.1 Pogonognathellus longicornis
TAATTTTCATCAAAAATTCAGTTGGGCTTTGCCTTCCGTCGAGTGAGTCTGGGTAGGTTAGCTGAAACGCGCAGTATGTATCATAAGTTTAATTATTATTACAAATTATAAATTGTATTGTAATCGAAAAGTGTGTTGTAGTTGTAATTGGTATCGGTAAGTTAGCTAAATATATGATTTGAAGTTAAATTATTAAAAAAAGTTCAAAATACCTTATATACTTATTTTGAAATCTTTAACAGATATGTTAAATTTGTGGTTTTTAGAGAACAGAATCAAGAATCAAGTCGTTTAGTATGGAATTATTTAGCTACTGTCCGCATGTTCCGAGACCCGGCGAAGTATTTTTGAGAGTTCAAGACGGAATAAGATTTTACAATGGCGAAGATAAATGCAAGATTGCAAAAGAAACTGGCAAAGCGACCCTGTCAACTACGCGTATTTTATGGGATAATTCAGACATGCAACTGGCTCTTGAACTAAATCAAGTTGTTTTTACTGAGAAAGAAAAATCCAAAAGTCATTTTCAGTTCCATGGAAAGTCTCCAAAAATAGTGCTACATGTTTCAAAAGGAAATGAGCAGTTGAATAGTCCGTTTCGCCCGTCTAGCAATGCCTATTTAAAGATGTGCTTTACTTCTGGTGGCATTGATGAGTTTTTTGATCAGCTTCAGCAAGTTTTAAATGACAAGCAATGGGAAAAACCGTTGCTTCCTAGTTCCAAAGGGCATTTCCGTGCTGGAATTGTAGGCATTGAGAGACAGTTGGAGAAGAACGCTAGAGATACAGAAAAGAATATATCTGAAGCCTTTCAAGATATTAATAGTTTAATTGACATGGCCAAGCCAATGGTTCAACTGGCTGGGTCTATTGCCAATAAAATGAAAGAAAAACAGGGAAGTGTTTCAGATAATGATACTGTTACGTTCCGGCAACAGCTTCTAAGCTTAGGAATCAAAGACCCTGTAACGAAATCTAAATATGGATCAGGAAATGTATATTTTGAAAAGTTAGCCGTGGAAATGGCATCTGTACTGGAAGCTCAAGTTAAGGAATGCGGAGGGATGATGAGTCTTGTAGAAGCCTTTTGTCGAATCAATAGAGCACGGGGTGTGGAACTTGTCTCCCCCGAAGATTTAATGAATTCTTGTCACATGCTGGAAAAACAACATCAACCGTTACGACTGCGAGATATAGGGAATCAAGTAATGGTTTTACAACATGTCTCATTCGATGATGATATGTGTGTTGCAAAGACTCTTTCTATTCTTGACAATTATATTTCTCTAACACCAGAAGAATATGCAAATATTGCTGGGGTGCCATTCCTTTTAGCTAAACACAGCTTGATTTTAACGGAAAATCGTGGAAGTGCCTGTAGGGACGATTCGTTGGAAGGTCTCCGTTTCTATTCTAGTGGTCTACTTTTAGAAGATTATGATTCGGAATAAGGATAATAAAATTCGTAATAGAGAACCTTATTATTTGTTTTGCTTTTTATATGACAGAAATCTGTAAATAAAATAATAATCAAATATTTATTTATAATCAAACAAACTGCTACCAGATTTTGATTATAATACACAAGTTATTCAATTCAAGGATAATACCATTTATTTATGCTTCAATACACTGCACTGCTACTACAATGCAGACAGGACAGGCTATAGGCGTATGAAAACAATTGATATGGAAAGATACATGAAGTACATTAAAATAACTGTTTTAGTACCTAAATCCTGAAAGCAGAATGCTTGTTATGAGTTATCATTTTAAAGTTTAATACCTAGATTATTTTTAATAAACAATTTCAAGTCGCATATTAATACGATTTTTGTTTAACGCTTAATTTAGATATTTTGTTGCAACATTTAGAAACCCCACTATGAGAAATAAATGTTTATACTAACAGCATTTTACTTAATAGTTTTTATGTAATTGCAATTATCTTGTAGTTACAACAAAATCAGATGATTTTTAATTATCTTGTTTCATTCATTAAATTCTCGTAATGGTTAGGCAAACTAATTATTATGTGGAAACCTACCAAACATTCATAATATAAATACAAAATACAGAATACTACAAGTAAAAAGCTATTTTATTGCTTCCCCCTGTCTCTTGTGGGTACAAATGGCTTCTTTCTTCCACGCAAAATTTTTTGCCGGAGCATTTCTTCTTGAAAATCTTGATGTTCGTCTCGAAACAAGCCATAGTCTCGCAAATTTTTCATTAAAAGATGTGTTTCAGGGTGCCGAGGGTACCAGTTAGTCACCCAATTCTGCTTATAAACGGGTTCAGGTTTCAGCAACCTCACCACTTTCATCGATTTTGAATTTGTAGGTCGAGTTACTTCACCAAAAATTCGCTTCCGTAAACGCTCCATTTTACGTGCATATGGAGTTTCATTTTTAACTAAATTTAAGTATCTATAAAATCCAGAAGTCATCCTTATTCCTTGTTTTCGATCGAAGTAGTTGGTTACTTGTTTGGTGTAGTAGTGTGACTAATGACTATAATGACTTTCCACAAATGACAGACGATGGTTGAGACTAAAATAAAATTAAAAAATATTTTGTTAATTATTTGTTGGTGCAATTATATGTTATGACATGACTATGACTATATGACTTAGACATTGATGATTGAGCTTTCAACATAAAATAAAAAATTATGTGAGCATGAAAGTTTAAACCAAGGCTTAAACCTTGTTTAAACCATTAAACAACACACATAATTTGAGATTGGACTTTATTTTTATGCACAAAAAACTTTGCTTCTTTATATCTAGTTCTAGTTACTTACCCATGCGACTTTTTATTATTTCTATCACTTTCTTTCCTCTATTTCGGGGTTTATCAGGAAAAGAGTTTAAAACTGCACTATTCAACACTAATAAACACGAAAAATTAAAATCTAATAATAAATTATCTGCGTTTAGTCATTTGTATGAAATGAGTCAAAATGTTGTTTTAAATTTTGCCACTGGAATCTTCAGTCATTCATACGCAACGCAATCATCTACAGCTGATCAGCTGTAGTGCTGTAGATGATTGACAAAAACACAACGTTCATTCGTAAGGACTAGCGGACTCTTGACTCTACCTACTGAAAGAATCTACTCTAGACTCTACATGACGAAATAAATTCCAAAAAATACTAATAATTAAAATACCAAAATAATATTATTACCACAGATTGATTTGTTCAAGTTAGAAAGATATATTTTATGCATTACTAACTGAATTGGATCAGAAGGTGTAACTAATTTTGCTCCTTAATTTTTACTGTACTTAAGACTTCTTCGTTTGACAATCGAGTCAAATCTGTCATCTGTTTTATTAATTTATTTCATCTTGTGTCTGAGTCTTTGTTCTTGCATGTGTGGTTGTGGTCTTGATTGTTGGCAGAGAGAAGAGTGACTGACAAGTGACAACATATATTTTGCTACAAACTATATCTGTGTCATCTCCGTTATCCGTAGTAATGGCAGATAAGGTGTTATTTAAAACTAACTAAAAAATTGCATGAATCATTTTGTTAGGCAAAAAATAAATTCAGAATCGCAGGCATTGTTTGTTGTTTACTAACTGCTTTATTTTTCATTTTTATAGGCGGCTAAAAAACCGTCTCTTGTCTCACTAAGTAAGGGACTTAGTTGGCTTCTGCGGCACAATGCTGAAAAAGAGAAAATACAGTTGTACCCTGGTGGATTTGCGGACGTGGAAACTATACTTCGTCATCCTCGTTTTAAACAATATTCTATTGATCAAGTAAAAGAAGTAGTGGAAACAAATGACAAGCAACGGTTCACGTTGCGAATAGATGAGTCGAGAAATGTATTACAAATCAGAGCCAATCAAGGACATTCAGTGGAGGTAATGTTTTGCTCATCAAAATGAATAAATAATTATTAGTATAATTAGTGTAATAAATTAATGTTCATAAAATATTTTACTTCATTTCACTGCCTAAGACAGTCACAGTCGTTAGTTTTGTTAAACTTTGTTACATTGCTTTTTTAAATCAAGAACGGTACTAATTCAATTTCATTATATCCATTACTTTCATTACAGCTGAAAATAACTAAAAAAGAAATTCTAATTATTTTAGGTTGAAGGTCTTGAATTAGACCAAATTACTGATGCTGCCAATTATCCCACAGTGATTCATGGAACGAATTTTAAAGCGTGGAATTTAATCAAAACCGGTGGTCTTTGTCGCATGAGAAGAAATCACATACATTTTGCTCCCGGGAAGCCTGGAGACAAAGAGGTGATAAGCGGAATGAGAGCATCTTCGGAAGTTCACATTTATATTAACCTATTAAAGGCTTTAGAAGGTAAATCTTCAATAAAAGACAATAAAAGTTAATTCTAACATTAATTTTTCAAATGAATAATGTTAGAATGTCTATGTACATAATAAAATACGATCACATAAACAAAATCACAAATATCATGTTTGTTAATGTGTAGATGGAATTAAGTTTTTTCGGTCAGAAAACAATGTAATCCTTACTGCTGGAAACGAAAATGGAATCCTCGAACCAAAATATTTTTCAAAAGTAGTGAACGTAAAAACAGGTAAATAAACATGGTTTTGTGACTTTTGTATTTATTTTCAATCACAAGCATAATTATTATGGTCTAGGCTTTATGCTTATTCTTGAAAACTTATTTTCTCAATGTAGGTGCCTATAAACAAAATCACAAATATCATGTTTGTTAATGTGTAGATGGAATTAAGTTTTTTCGGTCAGAAAACAATGTAATCCTTACTGCTGGAAACGAAAATGGAATCCTCGAACCAAAATATTTTTCAAAAGTAGTGAACGTAAAAACAGGTAAATAAACATGGTTTTGTGACTTTTGTATTTATTTTCAATCACAAGCATAATTATTATGGTCTAGGCTTTATGCTTATTCTTGAAAACTTATTTTCTCAATGTAGGTGCCTTACTAAAGTGCAGTTGATAATTAAAGATTGGCTAATGATTCAATGATGAACTAAGATTGAAAGTAAATCGAAATCAATTTATAATGTCATTTATCTATGCTGTGGCTATAATAATAACTGTAAAAAATGTGATACAACTGGACGAATAACAACCGCGATGCAATACTATGCAAGCTTTGCAAACCATAAAAATAACATAACACAAATTAAATAGTTGGATTAAAATGATTTTCTATTATTTTTTACATTTGTTACACGTCATACATTATCTGTTTGCTTAAAATCTTGCTGCCAAGCAAACTCGGTTTTATATGCAGGACCTTCGGTACAACTTTTTTCACAAGTGTATACAGCAAATGTACCCCAGTCTAAATGTCCTTCAACCGAATCTTGCCCCAAGTAATTTAGTAATTGAGGCATCACTTGAAACTCGAAAACACGGGCACCTTTACAATATTGACAGGGTGGAACATCTTCATTTTTGATGGAATCTTCTGCTGCCACCCACAGGGGATCTCCAGCCCTATCATACCGCAATATCTGATCTGGTTGGTAAGCCACACGTTTGCGGAATTTGTTAAACGCTTTATCAGATTTGTAAGATGCGGCCTCCAACATATCCTTCGTCTGCGAAGAATCATCTGTAAATAAGTAACAGGGGTGGGTCAATAGACCATTTTGTGATATGAAATCTATTTATTTGAAAGAGTATATTATTATTTTCCTAAAAAAAAGCTTAAAAGTTTCACCTAATGATCCTGCCTTCCCTTCTGCTACGAGTTGCTGAAATTCCTCCAATTTTGATTTGTCACTTTTTTCTTTGCTTGTCTCTTTGGGAATTACTTCAGTATCTATTACTATTTCATACTGTTTGAAGTTGAATGTGTCATTAGGTTCTCTTGTTTTGAAATCTGAAACAATTGTATGTCACAATAATTGTTATATATTATACTTATAAATAATTTATTATCATTTTTATAATATAATTTCTATAACGTAATTTTTATTTTAAAACTGTGAGTGTAAAAATTTACCAGCATCTTTGCACTCTTCCTTATGTCCCAATTTCCAATCCAAAGTTTGGTGTTCTTTTGAACAATAATTAACTTTCTTGCAACTTCCACAATGTTGCGGACCATGCAATCCACAAAGAATGCATGTTTTCACGTCAAATGTTTCTGGAGTAATTTGTGCAAGGGCTTTATCATATTTGGGTGGTTCAAACGAATAAAACTCATTGGTCCTTGGTAATTGGCATCTCAGCACAACAATGTTTTTGTTAGAATTTCGTTCAGCACAGCAATGCTGCTTGGAACATATGAACAAAAATATGACTCGATGGAAACTATCTTCCGAGTCCAATGGTGCATAAACTTGCAGTAAAAAACGAGTTGGCGATTCACAAGACGTACATTTTAAGTCTGTCAGTTTAGGTAAATTTTTCAAATCTAACCATGCCGGCTTTCCACCAAGTTTAGATGCAAAAAACGCACTTGCCAGCTTCCAACTGTCCGATTCTTCTTCTACAAACCCCAGCTCAATGGGCTTTTCTTTTTTACTGGACGAAGATTTTTTAGGCATTATGAAAAATCACGGTTCCAATGTTGCTTTTTTGCTGTTTGTTGCACTGCCAGTTGATCAGTTGTTAAGCGCCCGAGGTTGAAATCTCGTCTCTGAACTGTCTTGATTTGACTGAAAAGAGCAGAATACAGTATTAATACTCAAATCACAAATATCACACAGAACTAACGTTTTATGTATCTTGAAAATCGTGATCAGTATTTAAAGTCCACTGGCATCTGAATACATATTATACAGAAAAAGATAATGTGAGCAATAATTAATATTTTTGAGTCATATTGTTGAATGAATGTCACTAATTCATATTATTAAATAATAACAGCATCTTTGACGTTTTAAAATTCTAGATTCCAAAATTCCAACTGCAAGCTTTCGATACAGTTTACAAGTTGCAAGTTGGACAATTTCTTGGAATCTATCAAAATACATGACACATGAACAATGAAATGAATAAAACTGAATCCTATCAAATAATGAATAATGAGAACTTGAGAACCTGCACTTGAACTTCAAAAGTCAACAATCCACAATGAACCAATAATTTAACAAACTCCATAATAACTTAATAACTGACAACGATCTATCTATAATAATTCAATGACCAATTAATTAATTAACTTAACTGTTATTAATTTAAAATAATATTACCTTTCCTTGTCCGTCCGTAATCCGTAACTTCCAATACAAAACACATGTGCTTGAAGAATCAGAAACACGCTAGACAGAACATTTGAATTCTGCCGCTGTAAGTTTTGCCCAAAGAGTCTGCGTTTGTAGCTGAGTAAATCACGTGACTGTAAGGCGCAGTATTGCTGAAAATATAATTCATGTGCAGTTGTTTTGATAAACACTTTCTTCCGTGAATCGCGTTTTTGTTTTTGGAAATAAATGTCAAAAATTCGATAAAGCACTGTCAACAATAAAAATTCTATAATATTGAATATTATGTTTACTTTTACTGACTGCCCTAAAATGGGAAAAGACTCATTGTTGTGTTGCCTGTGATGAAACAAAACAATATTTTATAGTTGATTCGATAGTTGATAGTGGATTAGTCAGTATTATTGACCGTGTATTTTTTGTTAATAGTTTTTAGTTTAGATATTAATTACACTGTTACGATGAATTCCCTATATCGAGTTATTCTTAAGCGCAATTTGTATAATTACACTGTTGAATCTAATTACAAGGCCCGACTTTTCTCAACAACACAAGTTGCTAAATCTAAATTACCGGTAAAGAATTTTTTTATATTTTGCATTTTGATAATGTTGATGATATAATTGGTGTTAAACTTGTGCAGCATTTAAAAAACCTTGTTGGTAAGTTGTATATAATTGATTTCATTTTTATTTCTCTCATTTAAAGGACGATGATTATGTTGAAGTGGAACCACCACCAGATCCATCAAGCCAGCCGGTTAGGCGAACTTACAATATTTTGAAACATGATATAAAATCAGTGTTTGACCCCAACTTGCCTCCTTATTCAGAATTTTCGACTCATGTTGACATATGTATAATTGGAGGAGGTGTTGTTGGGTCTTCAATAGCGTACTGGCTGAAACAACGGGTTCCAAAAGATGGATTAAGCATTACTGTCATTGAAAGAGACCCCGCTGTAAGTCCTATAAGATTTATTTTTACATAATATTTATGAGGAAATTATAGCTTAAAATACAAAGTACAGCTCAAATATTATAGTAAATATCAAACTTTAACTGAACTCAAACTACTATAAAATAAAGCGGCTTAAAATACCTTGTAACTAGATTCAAAACTTCAATTTTATGTTATACAGTACACCAGATCATCATCAGTGCTCTCGGTCGGAGGACTACGGCAACAGTTTTCTCTAAAAGAAAACGTCCAAATGTCTATGTTTGGTGCCGAATTTCTGAGGAAAGCTCCAAAATTATTGTCCATACATGATGCACCTCCGTTGGATATTCGGTTCCATCCGTATGGCTCCCTTTTGTTGGCTGATGAAAGTGGTGCTCAAGAAATGCAAGAAAATTGGCTAATGCAGAAGTAATGTGATCACAATCGAGTTTTTTAAATGAAAAGTTCGTCTACAAATGCTAAAAGCATGTTTTTGGATTATAAAGGGAATGCGGGGCTCATGTGGAATTGCTGGGCAAAGAAAAACTGAAAGCTAAGTTTCCTTGGCTTAATACTGATGGAATTGAGCTTGCTTGTCATGGTGTACAAAATGAAGGATGGTAAAGTAATTTTTTTACTTAGTTATCATTGAACAAATTAAAAATAGTTTTCAATTGCAGGTTTGATCCTTGGGCATTTTTATTTGGACTGAAGAGAAAAGCAATATCGTTGGGTACTGAATACGTCAAAGCAGAAGTCATTGGGTTCGAATTTGAGGATACGTATAATTTAGTTGTCTCTGGTTCAGAGGAAGGAGAAAAGCAATTCATGTTAGACAAAGTCATCGTAAGAACACCAAAAGGTGAAAAGAAGTCAATTAGATTTGCTTACTGCATTCTTGCTGGTGGGCATGAATCAGGAAATATAGCTGAAATGGCGAGAATTGGACGCGGAAAAGAAATGATGAGTGTTCCTTTACCGGTTGAACCTAGGTAATTCTAAATTAATAGTCTACGTTGACATTGGTTTTTGTACAATCAACTTTGGTTAAAAATAAAATACCTAGACGTATCTAAATGCATTCTGTATAATTAATTGAACTTTCGCTATGTACAGAAAACGATATATGTACTGCGTTCAAGCACCTGAAGGACCTGGCCTTGATTCTCCACTCGTTATTGATCCTAAAGGAGCTCACTTTAGGTAAAAATTCGTAAATTAAATACTTGGATCACTTAAATAATAAGGACCGACTTTGATAAAATTGTGTTTATGAGCAGACGTGAAGGTTATGCTGGTCATTATTTGGTTGGACAATCACCGCCTTTAACAGATGAACCAAACATTGAAAACCTCGAAGTAGATTACAACTATTTTAATAATACCATTTACCCTAACATTGTCAACCGAGTTCCATCGTTCAAGAATCTACAAGTAATGTCACACATTTGAAGACAATAATCATATCATATAGTATATCATGTTGAAGATCGCGAATAAAATATACAGCTAATTGAATGGAAGTTTAATTAATAATTTTTCCATTGTATAGATAAAATCTGCTTGGGCAGGTTATTACGATTACAATAGCTTTGATCAAAATGCAATAATTGGTCCTCATCCTTACCTTCACAGACTGTATTTGGCTTGCGGCTTTAGCGGAAATGGTAATGAAATAATGTGCTTAATAAAATATGTTTAATAAATGTGTTTAATCAAAAGTATTTATATATAAATGAACTCGTAATTGTTGCAGGAATTCAGCTAGCACCTGCAATTGGCAGAGCTACGATGGAGATGATTTTGGACGGGGACTTTAAAACCATAGATCTTCATAGGTTTCAATTCGAACGATTTATAGTTGGACGTGAAATAAAAGAAAAGATATATCTGTAGTATTAAATGTAACTTCCTCTTTATTACTGGATTATGCTCTTTATTTAAATAAACTCCTACCTTAGGTAAGTGAATCCATTTTTTCAGTCTACTCAACCACACTTTTTATTGTCACTATTCATAAAACAGGTCAATCAAAGGTCTTTGTCACCTTCCGATCTGAATCCTGGATATAATCGAAAGAGGAGAAAGACCTAAAAGTTTGCGTTTTTTTATAGAAGGGGCCATCCACAAAAACTTAATTTATTATGAAACCACGAAGATAAAATGTTAGGGTTGACAAGTACTTTTTTGATTAGTTGTATTAATTTTCTCCAGCTTCTGGTCGAAGTAGTTTTTCCATTTTTATATAAAACAAGCACACGATTTAACTGAATAAGTACATAATCTAATGTTTAATTGAGTGCATTATTTATCAATAAGCACATGTAGTGATAATATCCACGAATGTTGTAAATAGGCATTCAAGTTTCAAGTAGTTTCTGAATATTAAGGTTTTTCTTATATGAAAGGTGTATATTATTATACGTGTGTAAACTAAAATCATTCATACCATAATTTCCTAATTCGCTTATCACAATTTAGTGTAAACTCGTTTGGTTATAAATAAGCACATAAATCATATTGGACGATAATTCACCCTTGAATTTTTTGTAATGAAAATACAAGGTCATTGTTTACTGTTTCTGGTAAAGTTTGCATGATGAAATGTTTTTAATCAGATTACACCGAGTTTGTTGCGCATTACACTATAATAAGTAGTAATAATAAAAATATATAATTGTATTACAGTATGCAGTTGTATAACGATGTGACATCATAATTGATATCGGATTCTTTTATCCACGAGTATTTTGATTTGGATTGCTTATGAAAATTTTAATGCAGTCTAGTAAAGATTATTCTCAGAAGGGTAGCAGAACAGAAGTCCTGCGTAACCCAGTACTGTTTGGAGGTTGATAATTGGAGGTAAGATAATTTATGTTTCGTTACATTAGCATATTTTGTCTTTTAACTATTGTCTAATTTTACTTTATTAGTTGCAGATCCAGAGTCCTGATCATTAAATCCTGACTTAAAATGAGTCTCAGATGTTTTATGTGGACCAAACACCGTCCGCAGTTTCACACGGGATGTTTGTATTCAGTTGGAATTGGAAACTCTTACTCAACTGCTACCTCTTTAACATTCCATGTAAACACGCGAGAAAATATTATGTCGCTAGTAATTACTATGATATATACATTGGCGCTATTTGTATGAATAATACCTATAATTGGTTAATTATTTAATTTTAATTGAAGCGTAAAAATGGATCTTCAGCTCTTCAGGCTCAACCAAAACCAAGTGGTCAACATCATCGATGTAGCAGTGCTGCTACTACGACTGAAATTCCATCCAAGGTCGATATCTGCATTGTTGGCGGAGGTGTAATGGGCTCATCAACTGCGTATTGGTTAAAACAGCGATTTCCGGGGAAGAAATTGAATGTTCTCGTCATTGAGAAAGATCCTAGCGTAAGCATACTACTGTAATTTTAATAGTATAACCCCGTATGTCGACTAAGAGAGAGAGAAATCATATATGATATTTGCCATACATCTATGGTAGTCATTCATTAAATGATGACTCAAAATACTTGATGCGTTTTTTGTTAAACTGTCTCAACTAGTTAAGTTTTTCAAATATATGCATATTCATTATTTTAAATTACTTTTATAATGTGTGTTTCATTCGTCATCGTCTTTTGACAGATAAACGAATATTAGGTATGTAATTATTATTCTTTATTTTTTGCCATTCTACAGTACTCAAAATGTTCAACTGTTTTGTCGTTGGGCGGGGTTCGACAACAATTTTCTTTGGAGGAAAACATTAGAATGTCAATGTTTGGAGCAAACTTCCTCAGAAGTGCCGCAGATGTTTTAGCAGTAGACAATTCTAACAAACCGAATATCCAATTTAATCAATATGGCTACCTTTATATGGCAACACAAACCGGAGCTGCACAACTGAAAGAGAATTGGGTTTTACAGTCAAGTGAGATTTCAGATTTAAACTTGTACGTTAATGGTCTAGTTTTAATGGTGTGCGGTACTAGAGTGTTCTATTGTTTAAGTGCTTACGTATAATATAATAGACAATATTAATAATTGATTCAAACACCGACCAATTGCAGTACATTACGACAAGACCCATTTACTACATTTGATTTACGTTTTTAGTCCAAAATTAATTAACAAACGAGTAATACCCATTATACACATTTTTCATGATTATAATATACTGAAATCTTTGAACTAGAGGTATGGGAGCAAAAGTGGTACTCTTATCTCAAAAGCAAATGGGGGAAAAGTTTCCATGGATTAACCCGGCAGGAGTCGATCTCGCCTGTTTTGGCTTAGACAATGAGGGCTGGTAATTTATCAATTATTATCAATTATTTAATCATACTTGTTATTTAGACTACTAAAAATTACCAAAACTGTTTTGAAATAATTTATTTAATCATGCTTATTTATATACACATTGAAGTGACAATAATTTCCATAAAGACAAATATTTTTTGTTACTTTAGGTTTGATCCGGAAGCTTTACTTCAAGCATTTAAAAAGAAAGCTATATCACTTGGTGCCAAGTACGTGCAAGCTGATGTTGTAGGATTTGAAACCTCTGATTTATCAACCAGTGCAAAAAATGTTGTTATAAAGGACACGAAGGGTGATTTAAAAGTGATAGAATTCGATCAGTGCGTCATATCCGGAGGACATGCTTCGGGAAAAATAGCAGCATTGGCAAAAATTGGCACTGGAGAAGGAATTTTGCAAACTCCATTACCTGTAGAACCCAGGTACTAATAATGTAACAATAAACCTATATAGTTCAATAGACACGTTATTTTTTTTATACATACATCGGTTTTTGCAATAGGTTTCACGCAATTTTTGTCAAAATTTGCAGTACTGTATTAGCTGTTGTATATGTAGTATAAACTTCCATTTCAAAGAGTCTAATGGATTATTTTACTAACTATTGTAGGAAGCGCTACGTTTATTGTTTTCATGCACCCGAAGGACCCCTTCTAGACTGTCCACTAGGAATTGATCCAACAGGAACTTATTTTAGGTAGGTGCTAAATAAAAATGTTTGTTAAGAGCAGATTGAGACATTTAGATGATACTGTAAATGCCGCAATTGTGGATTTCTAAATGTTCTCACTTTTCTACATTCCATTCTTACTTCAATTTTAAAAACATTTTAGCCAAATGTAATATATTTAAAACACTTTTTAGACGTGAGGGGATGGGAAACCTTTACCTCTCTGGTCAATCTCCTACGGAAGAAGAAGAACCATCGACAGACAATTTTGATGTCGATTATAGCTTCTTTGAGCAGAGAGTGTGGCCGATACTGGCTGATCGAGTACCAGCATTCGGAAACATTAAAGTAAAATTACTTTCCCGAAAAAAAATACATTCAAGTCATTTTCATAGTTTCTTATATTCACGTTTCGCTATTTTTGTAGGTAAAAACATCATGGTCAGGTTTCTACGATTACAATACTATTGATCAAAATGCAATCGTTGGCCCACACCCATATTATCAAAATATGTTTTTCACATGCGGATTTAGTGGACATGGTAAGTCATGTTTATATGCTTGTATTCAACTCTTCATTTTGCTTTCGATAATTAAGCATCAAAGATTTTAAGAAAATATGATATTTTTCATATAGGTATCCAACAATCACCAGCAGTAGGAAGAGCTACAATGGAATTACTCTTGGACCAAAAATATCAAACAATTGACCTTACTCGCTTTCACTTTGACCGTTTTGTTGCTGGTACGGTGATGAGAGAAAATAATATAATTTGATTTGAAACGTATTAGTTATTCAAATTTTGTTTTCATTTTACGAAGCAAAAATTATGTGACATAAATGTAATGAAACTATTTATTGATGGAAATTCGATTTTAAAAATAAAATATAATGCCTATATAATTAATACTATATCAGGTACCTGTACCATTGTACACAATTATTATGTTGATTACTTATAGCATGTAAAAGCCCAAGCTAGCATTTGTATAATATAACGTGTTTTGTGATTTCATATTGATACGCTGATGAAACTATCGTTGTGTTGAAACCATCAGATTTCCTTCCTCGACCCTTTCTGACTAACTTTCTTGTTTTTTGGTTGTTTTGTAGCTAATTCATGAATTCCCTGCAGATTTAGATTTACTTCTCCGTAGTTGTTTTGAAATTTTTCAGAAACTATAAATGGATATTCTTTTAGGTATTTGTCAACCTTAACGAAAGCATTTCGACTGAAAAAACATTTTACAAGCAGATTAATTTCAGCTTGAAAGTGAATAGTTGAAAATATTTCAAACAATATTTTTATGTAAAATCGTCGTCACGAAACTATAAATAGATGTTGCATTATGAAAAATTGCGGGTGAAAGTCAAGAAAAGGTTAAATTATACGAGGTGAGTATTTAGTATTATAGGCCTTAGTACCAGGATAGGAGGATATGTAACAAAAATCTATTAGTCTGTGTGGTGAGACTTGCATGTTACATTTTAAGTGCATGGTTCATTTTATATTTGAATTGAAATCTTACATAATATATGATTCAGGGAGAAAGTAATGTCACTAAAGTTGTTGATAATCGCATGAAACTTTTTTACACAACAACGAATTGTGTGTTATGAGGAGAATAAATGCAAAGGACGTATATGAGATTTTCACTTTAATCAACACATACTTTCATTTTAATAACTTTGTCCACATCGTTCTCTTCTACAAGCATACACCCATTCAGCTCAAAGACTTTCATCTTCTTACTTTTGATTATTCCAACGTTTACACGTACTTAAATAGAATAGGTCCATTCAAAATTTCCAAGCAAGTATAATAATGACAAATAATGAGAATAATAATAATATAATAATACATGATATCGTAAGAATATGTACACCTTAGATTTTTCAGATGACATTACATGAGGTAAGATTTATGAAATTGATTCGCTCAGTCACACAACAACTGCCACAACAACAACATCATACATAATAAACCCATAAACGCTGTAGTATATTTACTTTACAGTACTACACGCAAAAAGTAGGCAGAATTGTACAGAGATACAAGTCACGACTACAATTTCTACAGATGCTAACAATAATGCTTAGCACATTAATCCTCAATTCATAAACATAACAAATCATAGATATTTGATCCAAAGCACGACTTACTACTTTGTTATTTCTTTGTTGCTAATAATATAATACTCCTCTACGTCTACCAATAAGCTTACTTAGCAATAACATTACTTTATTTAATACAATACTAATTTTTGTATACAAGTGCTAGCACTAGACTATTTGTATGTTACTATCATAGTATATTATGCAGTATTACAATATTTTAGTACGTATAGGATTACAATATTATTCTACTACATAATATCTCTATTTCTCTATGTATGTCTAATCTACGTATTAATAATAATGTTGTTTACAGCTGCAAACTGATTTTGTGTTATGTATGTGTAGTATATTCAGACAAGTCAATAAAGATATTTCACTAACGTTAGGTACATTACGTACACACGATAATTTACTATGAAACATCTACCACATGTATTATTCTGTATAGTCATTTTAATTTTAATATAATGTTATGTTAAGATAATTGTTTTTTAAATATTATTTAGTTAATGGTAGTATCAGTAGTATGTATGTAGTATGTAGGTAGTACATGTAATGTATGTAGTGTGGTTTGTAAATTGTAATAAGTATACTTATGCACAGCACAGTAGCCAAACTAGTAGCTCAGAATTTTTGAACAGAATTATAACACAATAGTACAACTAACCAAAAAATGAAAAATTCCTTATTTATCTCCATATGGTAAGAATAATAGTTAAAAGTTATTATAAGTAAGTCAGTATAGGTACAGCGTACAGTACAATATGTAACACATTTACGATACGACTCGGATTACATGTATTTTCAGTTATTACATTACATTTCGGTTTTTTTACTTTTCAATTAAACCTACATACGTTTTTCCACCTGTTTCATTACTCGTTTCGGTGTTCACGTCTTATTCATTGTACTTCTTATCTCTAATGCAGAATTTGTTTGGTATCATATTCATAAGTATGTTAAAACTCTAAAACCTACACATAAAGATATATTATTATTATGATAGTATGTACACATGTAGTAATTAATAATGTATTTATAATTTATGGGCACAGTAGTACACGATTCCTAGACAATTTCTGTACATTAAATTCATAGCTGTACTATATATTAGTAATAATAACATCATTATGTATGTGTATTACAATAATATGGGCACTGGAGAAGAGCCATAGTCAGTTAGTAGATTCCCGTTTTACGTTTCTTCAAATCTCTTCTACTTATACATGAAGACGCAGAAAAGTCAAGTCACGATCAATTTTCCTTCAATCTTGTAGAGTAGTAATAATCTTATCATATTATTAATATTGTTACCTTACATTTCAATACACAATACAGATAGATTATGTATTTCTATTAAGTTTTGCACAGATACGCATAGTAAATTACATACACGTAGTACGTACAGATACATGAATTCAATCTTCGAACCACGTTCTCCACTTGAGTTCGCTCGTACTTTTCTCGTTTCTTCAGTTAGTTAAGTTAATTTTTATAAAAGATCATAGCTTTACAATTCAGTAGTATTTTATATTAGTATCTAGTACTAGGCAGTAGATAGGTAGGTAGATGTAGTAGTAGGTATTTAATTCATATTCAATTCAGTAAAGCACTGGCTGTATAATGACGTAAGACGCGCAGAGCAGGTAACTCTGAAAGTAATCACAAACCAAAACAAAATATCAATAATTCAGCCTTTCAAAGATCCCTTCATGGTAATAAACAAATGAATTGATTGTATTAGAAAATAAGTACGCAGTATGCTGTATAATACATAAACACATTACACAGGCATATTATCAGAAAGATACATAATGAAATGAGAACACATCTACCTATGTCGATATCGATGATGATGATATAATAACATACCTATTTGAGGCAATGTTTGAAGAGCTATTGCCATCTCAAGAAATTCGTGACAATGATGGCAAGGAACAAGGCAAATGTTTGCTGAGACGACGAGACCAAGAAGCCTGCTCCATTTGAACCAACTGCTGCTGTTGCCAGAAAAATAAACACAATGGTTGTTTTAAATCCTTTTTACATATATGGAAGCATCACATAGGTACGTAAATGATGAATGTGTGTAATAACATCCAATAAATATCATTATAAAGGTGTGGGCGAGCGTACAGTTGTTAGGACAGTCGTTTATTCATTCATTATGCAAGCATTATGTACCAAAACAGGTTGTATAAATAGTTACATAGAACAGTTGCCAAAACACAGGTACTATCCCTAAACAATAAGTAAATACAGGTGACCAGCACTAAACAGTGCCTGTATTTGGAGAGATGAGCTAACTAAGTTTAAATGTAAAAGGGCAAGAAGAGATTTTGTCAACATGAGATAAAAAATACGACGCTGACGGTGTATCTCTATACATATACAGATAGTACCTATGTAAAAATAATTGGCAAGTAGAATTTTATATAAGAGAATGAATGCATTACTGACCTTTGGCACCAGGTTCCGATGCAGCCTCCAATGACTGAATATCTGTGCAAATAAAAAAGTGAACATTTAAGTATTTAATTTACATTTGTACACGTACTCAAGCCCTAACCTGTTATTAGTGCAGCATGCACCCTCAACTTAAATGCATTTAAGTACAACTTCATACAACCCAATTCATGTAACATATTTATACACGCACACAACCCTTCTCAATTCTTATAAAGTACCATTACATGCCTTTACTACATTATAATGATGCTTTACAGAGATGTTGTTATAAATTATGATTATCTAACTGAATGAGGAGAAGATTTCACATGTAGTTTGATGTACAGCTTATATATTTAACCATTAAGCTTATGTGTCAATACTTTAGCTTAATTATAGTCCGTAATGTCATACTTTACCCACGTTCTACCACCATCATCACTAAACTCAAAATGAAAAATTGAGTAGGTACAAGTAGGATGGAGATTTAAAAGCAGTCGTTAAAAGATTTTGTTGATCCTTACATACCTAAATAGCCAAGATATCTTGCTAAATACCTATCCCTTATCTTATACATAGGTAATATGATTTCAATTCAAGTTGAGTATGGCTATACTAAACGCGTCAAATTTCATTGCACACAAGCAACACATCGCCAAGAATATTTCCTGCCTTTGTGAATGCATTTATGTCTAATAGTATGAGTTACGACATGAGATTTAAAAGCATCTTTCTTTACAGCATCTTTGCAGACGTTTCATGGACATGTACATAGAAAAGGCAATTTCATGAGAAAGGTGTGCAAATTTCAAGCATAGAGTACATTGTACATAATTTAAACTAAATAAGTATGTAGGTACAAAAGAATTGCAGCAAACCTCCATTGATGTGGAAATTATGAACTCGAGAGTCTTTGGACCATCCAAAGCTATTTCTTGCCATTAGCGTTGCTTCATAATCGGAAGACGGACTGAGACCTTTCAATATGTATGAAACAATGTAGACATTCTCCTGTTTCTTGTCCCCTTCTACATTCTCCACTTCTTTCCAGTCCTCTTGAAGCTGTGCAAACAACAAGCAAAAAGGATTAAACTTTATTCAACTCACAATACAACGCAGTTACTACACAGTACACACAGTACCAAATAATCTCAAGCAAATATTAATTATACCTCTACAAAGTACAAATTGATATAAAGCACACATAATACGCAGATCGTAAATATCCCATGACATTGCAATTCATATTATAAATATTGAATTGCTTAATTTAATATAACCTCGGACTCGGATGTGCTTTTATAATGTTATTAATACTATGGCCATGCCAATAGTTATACAAGGCACAAGTTATAGTAAAAGATAAACTTGCAAAGACTGACTGAATGCATGTTATTAGTTAACACATTTGTTATGCATAGAGCTGTGTGGAGTGTGTACGTTGTTATACATCATGACGTCCCTACCAAAGAAAACTTGATGGGTGAAATCATTATTACTGTATTTATAAATGAGTTATATACCTAGATAAATGCTGTGGTGCTTGTGTTGTAATTCAAGTTCAAAGTCAAGACAAGCAATGTGAGTTTATTGCCGTATTGTATGTAATATGTAATCGTCCATTTCTCTTTTCCTAACAGCAAACTTTAGCTTTAACCTTAAGGCTGTGTAAAATGTACGCACACGTTACGGACGTACTTACGTAAGCTTTCCTTGTTTCCCGTATGTATTTTACTTAGGTACATGACTTCATTTAAATATCCTTGTATACAAAATTTGATAATATCCTTTCTCATTGTGTGTGTAAATGAATACCTACATACTACATAGTACGATTAAGTAGAGTACAAAAGGCACCTATAGGTTGGCTTGTTAGTGCAATAACTCGAGAGAATGTCACGGGACGGATGTAATTCAATACGTTATCAAGTCAAATCTTAATCTTGTTATTAACAGCGCCATAAATTATAAAGATGATAAACGCACTATGAACATGTGTAATGCAATCCTTTCGCAGTCTTCACTAGGTAGGTACTTGTACTTGTGTAACTTGTGTATGGTACGATGATTATGATGTGTGTATTTATTATCATTATAATTGTTTATTGTATCATTTTTTGTATCATTGCAGACGATCATCATCATAACAATAACAGTTTGAGGATTACGCAAACTAAGTACCTTTCTGTATTTCAGCTTGTATTCTACCATGGGAAGTGTACTGTCGAGCGTCCAGACTAGTTTGTAGCTCATTAGCTCTGGGACCGTTTTGTCATCGTGGATGAACACAGGTTGACTAGGAGCCTCTGTAAAAGACATAATATCAAGTTTATCAGATTAGCGAATAAAGATAATGTCTTCATGAGCGGACTGTTTTATTACAAATGGTTAGTTGTTATTAGACGAATGCACAGTTACATAATATCTCTGTTTGAGAACATTACCACGACATATTCAAATTAACTTTATCAAACTTTGTTTCAAATTACATTGGGAATTATGTTCGCCGTATTTTACTATATAAGAAAGTCCGTTCTTCACACGGTTGTTGATTTGAATTATAGGAATGCTAATTTAGACACGTTTTTCTGACTTTTTTATACTTTGTTAATATGAGAATGGAACACACCCGGGGAGCAATGAAATTTATAAACTGGTCTGATAAATACTAGTCTGCAAAATGCTGAATGCTTTGTATAGTACATACCGTTCTGCTTTTATGAGTCTTATTTTTATTACTCATGATAGAATGATTACTTGCACACAACACCAAGTTTTTACGAGGCATAATAGAAATATGAAGTGATTTTGTGTCAATTTTATGATACAAGCAGGCGAATGCACACTCCTGACGCAAACAAATAAAAATGTACCCTTCTTCTTATGCTTTCTTGTGTACGTTTTCAAAACATTCCCCTTTTTGTGTGCAGAGTAGTCTGGAAAAATATTTACTTTTTACAGACATAAGATTTAACGCTAGTGTTGCAGGCGACTGCAGTAATAAAATCGATTCAATAAAAAAGCTCAACGAGTTACTCACGTCACGATCAGCAACATGTACACATATATTTGTAAAAGTACATTCAGATGTATCTAGTATCTATGTAGTATTTTTATACTTCAAGATTCCACTACTGCATACACACTGTATGTGCAACTGCATTAAATCCTACATGCCTTTCCACACCATAGTCGGATATTATGTAAACAACATTTCACTCAGCAAATTAAATTACTAAGAGAGTCTCTCGTCTAATAAAGGAGGAAAAAAAATTATTATTTTTACCTGAGAGTAAGATATTCTTGTGATCCCGTCCATAGCTATTATTAGCGACGCAGCTGTAATTTCCATAATCTTGGTCCATTACATTCTTGATGTGAAGTGTGTAATCGTGATTCATTTTGTGCATTGTTTGATGTCTATCCGATTTAACTTCTTGTCCGTTCAAATACCATAGAAGCTGTGCCTTGGGCTCTGCATGTACCGTGCATTTCAACTCAACGTCATTTCCTCTTCCCGAATGCACGGAATCCTTTTCGATTTCAACCTCCGGAACATCTGAAAATAAACGAGAAACCTTAGAGCCTTTGCGATAACTGAATTAGAATGCGGCTGCAACGAGCAGACGGAAATCCTTCTCATTAGCTTCATCTTAGCCAGACATTTATCAATGGGGAATTTATCTTTGCAAACGATCTGCCCATCTTTTTCGTACAAGATTGTATTATCTGCACAATGCAAACTCTTGTGTATAAAATGAGTATAGGTATGTATGTGTATGCAAAACACAGCTCGCTTTTGCTACTATACACTACTAAAAAATACATCGCGTGCTAAATTGCTTGTATCTGTATACTAGCTTGTGAGTTATTTTATTGTTATACATAGGTGGTAGCTATACTTGTCAGAGTTTGTATAGGATCTAGGAAACTGACGCTTAAGGAAATGAATGATGCAGGAATATCGTAATGCATTCTTACTTGACTGCACCCGATGAATCTCACAAACTCACAGGGCATAATAGGTGTTCTAATCGTGTTTCTTCGTTATCAGTGTCACTGATGAAAAATAGTATGGATTATTACACGAATGAGCAACGAGAAACTACCAGCCGCCCCCATTCATTCATTCTCACATTCGCTTTAATGCATTACTGCAACAACCCGCATTTCACATCTTTATCTTTTCCCTGTTTTTTTCTCATCACATCACAACACGACTGCATACATATCGCATATTACACATAGCTAATAGTTATACAAGCATGAAAAGAATGCTATCAAAAGAGATGCAATATCATTGCCATTGCATTACATAAACCACTATGTAGTATAAAATATATTTTGTATAGTAATGTGCTGTTAAATGTTGTGTGGTACAAGTCCTATCAGTATTGTACGTAACTCAACTTCAGAAATTCACAAACATTTTACGAGACACAATATTCAGCACATTCAAATAAGTGTCTGAGTTGAAGATGTAGTAATGTACAAACAGAATACAAGTTGCTGTCATAAAATACAGTAGTAGTGGTATAATACCACACGAGTAGCACTCAGCAGCTATACAGTTTGAGTGTAAGTGACTGTTATGTAGTAGACATTCGTAGTTTTGTTACAATAGTGTACAGTAGTTTTCTTCTTTACTAGCTACAGACGAAATAAGTAAATAGCAGTAAATACTAAATACTTTCCACCCCACAATAAGTACAGTACAGCTATAAGAACCTGCGTTGGTTACGTATTGTAGTTTGTAGTCGTTGCATAAGTATTTACAACTTTACTTGAACTTCTCTTCCAGACTTACGCACCACGACGAGTGTATTTTATTTCGCAGTTCTTGCTGTAAGTAGCTTTCCCTTGGTTAGTAAATAGTAAATGTCGGTATAAGATGTACATCACATATACATGGGAGTCGTCTCTTGTGTGAATGGTTAAGTTAAAGAAAGACGTATTGCAAGAACTGCATATAATGTAGTGGTTCTTTAGTGGGGATGTTATAGTGTGACTGCCTAGACACGGAAAGGAGACCGACAAAATAGACTGAGAATGTGCAAAAAATGGCACGTGCAACCAAAAGCACGACTTAATAGCTTCCAAAAGCTGAAAGAGCCCGAGTGTGATTTAATCGTCGTTAAAAGTGTAGAAATATGACTATCGAGGAAAACCACGGCAGTAGAAAACTCAACTTGTCGCTCTGGGAGAAAAGTCCAAGTTTAATACGTCTCTAAAGATTTGTACTTACACTTGTACATACAGATAGTAGATATACATACAGCACAACCAAGCCACGAATGTATGACCCATTGATATTTGAAATAAACAACAACTGCGACAACAGACACAGTGTCTAGAGCTTGAAATACCAAGCATTTGGTTATTTGTGGTGACAATCCCTGCTTAAATAGTAACGCACACTGCGGAAGACGCAAAGGCATATCTTAAGCTCATATATTTACTTCCCCAAGAAGAACTTGACTTGCAAAATTAGGGAAGCATGCGAATTCTTCTGAAATAACAGTCTGAATGCGTGTATACAGAAATTAAGACGTATATACGATTCTACAATGCTACATTAGAAATCCAGTTAATGCTGTCAACTCATTTACTGCGAGCAAGAAACTCAAAGTTTTTTGATTAGCATTCTTATTATAGTAACTAGTCTGGCGTTAGTTATTTACTATGAGGGGAAACTACGAAATGAAATGAAACAAAAGCACCAAACAACTCCAACTAACACTAATAGCAAAGAAAAATGTACGAAAAAATATTCTTTCGCATCTTGCTTTGCTTTCTAGTTGCTACCGAACTGGATCCTCCTTCTAAAAGCAACCGCGTCTTCTTGTGGCGTGGCCAAGTCAGAAATTTCAATTACATATCTCGGATACAACACAAACAAAGTCGTTTTTGAACTACGACATCATGCAATAGCAAACTTATATGAATGTCGTGTTATTCCTTTGCATCTTGAGTGCACTGAGAATTTCAGTTTATTTGGGAGGAGAGCTAGGAATCGGTGTGATGTGAACATTAGACTGGATTTCAATTGATGACTAGGATGTAGGACTAATGCTAAAAACACCGTTTCAGAGTATTCAATGTTTGATAGGATGAAGCCATATGTACTACATGTTCAGTTTCAATATACTCTGAACGTATCAAACATGACATAAATACTCACTCAGTTGCAAAAAAGCATTAAAACGAAGCAACTGTTCGAATCAAAGTCAAAGTAATGCAGACTTGACGACAAATAAATTGAAGCCTTGACATTAGAATGTTCATAAGACATGCAATGCACATATAAACAGAGTTGGCAAAAAACCAGTATAGAATACTGTAGCATCTATACTCACTACTTTCATTTATTTCAAGAAATTAATTATGCACTTCCGTGAAATTACAAGTCACTTTATTGCAAAAATGAATGTTTTTGACTAGGAATTTAGAATGCAGAGTATAATTGCACAATTCTTGCTTTTACAAAGCCAACAATAAAAACATGGAGAAATGTAGAAAATGTTGGTTTATATACAGATAAGCAGATAACTAGATAATGACAATTGACAATGGCATAATTATCACAGTTTATATTTATGCAATTCTAATGGAAAACACCAACTAAAAATATGTTTATACTAACAAAATTAATATTATTGAAAAACTGTAGATCCACCACCGCCGAGTTAGATAGGCATAAATATTTCTGTTTTTACGGTTGTTACGAATACGTATATGTATAGTAATTGACAATGACAAGATGATAATATATTATTACAATTTGCATTAGCTCAGCCAAATATTTCATTTAGATGACAATTGTATTGACTTGGCTGTAAACTACGTTTATGCTAATTTTTGGCACATTTGTATCTTTACTTTACTCCATGCAATACCTTTTGGCTATCATTTATTGCTTGCCCCAAACACTTTTACCGACTCATTTTATGCGTGATGTGCATAGTAATTATTAATATTAATGACCAGTGTGTTTGGAATCTACTTTAAAATTCATGTTTGGTGATATATTATTATAATACATATTAAGAATGTGGAATCCAGACGGAATGGAATGCACTTACATGTTATTTCTACGTTGACTGCCGTTCTCGCATCTCCTAAGCTGTTTGTAGCCACGCATTCGTACACACCAGAATGTTTCCTTGAAGTACTTGGATACATTAACGTGAAAGTGGACCCGTCGTTTTTCTCCTCTCCTTGAAGCTTATTCTTACCCTGGAATAAAAAACATAACGTTAAATTGAATACATTTCATGCAAATCAAATTAGCTGTATTAGCATTTTAACGAATGATTGTGAGAATGAAATAACTATACACAAAAAATGTGAGCGTATAACTAGACAATTAATTTCTCATTATTATTTATTAATTTCTGTTTCTTCTGTTAGAATGTACCATTCCAAGTTGTAAACCTTTGCCCAACATAAACTGTAAATGCTCTTAAATTGTTAGGGGAATATTATTATTATAATAATTATACTAGTCGTGTTAAGTGGAAGACCCAGCACCCAAACAAACAAAAAACACCACAGGGTGCTTCCATTTCCTTTAGTCTTTTCATTCTTTATGATCTTCTAATTCGATATGGTTTTCATACATTCTATTCATGTGTAAGCCGACATCACCAGACATTACCAATTGTTAAATGGAAATACCTAGATATATGTATGCAGGTAAACAACTTTTACATCTGCTGCAATTCCCGATATCACATAATCACATTTTGTCGATTTACAACAGTACTTTATTGCATGAACCTCCAATATTTTTTTCTTTTACCTTTTACCTATATACATCCACATATAGGAACGTGCTGTGTGAATTTGACTTTCAGAAAAACAAACAAATAATATGACCACACTAAAAACCTACATTCTGGCTGTATCGCCTTCAGTGATAATTATTGTAATTGCGTGTACTGTCTCATACTTCAAGGAATTACTTACAATGCAATAAATCATTCAAAATAAATTTAAGATGTACATACACAGTTCAGAGTTATGTTTAATCAACTAATCTAACTAATCTGATTAAATAAACATTGAGAAAACACACAAAGTATTGTGTTTTACATGAAAATTTCAGTCATGCAAAAGTCAGTTTGATTTTTAAGTTGAATTTTCTCATTCTCATTTAAATGGTCGTACTTGACGTAGTTATAAAATAGAAGATGAGAAACAGCATAATGTATGATGTTTACATCTTCC
Organism: Pogonognathellus longicornis; assembly: GCA_034694085.1. Classification (NCBI taxonomy): domain Eukaryota; kingdom Metazoa; phylum Arthropoda; class Collembola; order Entomobryomorpha; family Tomoceridae; genus Pogonognathellus; species Pogonognathellus longicornis. The sequence continues at coordinate 25,933 of JAQFYB010001237.1, forward strand.
TTTAGGGATGGGATGAGATGCAGATATGCAAATTAAATCCATGTTCGAAATCATCTTTGAGGTTTACGAGCATCAGACATGTAATAAAATAACTAACTAACGCAAGCATAATAACGACAAAAAGACTAATAAGAATAAGTATTATGGTCTTATAGAAAAACAATCAAGCTGTTATAGAACCAAGTGCCATCATAAACTTAAGACATGACAAAAAATAATAATAATATTCATTTTGTATTCAGTAAAGAAAATAATTTTGTTTTGAGTTACAAATCTACACCTACTTATACCACTAGTAGGTATAGGATTCTTACTTTCGATCTTACAAAACTATTGCATGCATAAAAATATGGTAGAGCACAATAATGTGCTGTACATAATATGTTAAATCCAGAAAGGGCAAGTTAAGCATAGGGAGTTTAAACACGCAATGCAATAAAAGCATTCAACACAAGAATTGGGATTTAAGCATGGAAGTCGAGTCAAAGGTCAATGAGGGACGGAACAAGATTAACTAAGACAAGACAAGAGACGATACGAGAAGATCTATCGTATCTCTAAATATATTATAAAAGATTTTTTCACCATCTTTCATATCCTTATAATCTAATATTTTCTTTGTAATGTAATCTCACTCTCCCTTTTACTTTCTCTCGACTATCCAAGAGTACATTATGACAATCCAAAGTACAGAAAATTCAATGAGACATACGAAAAAGATTTTTAGTATAGCATACATTTAGGAGCATGGTAGTAGAATACAAGTAGAAGCATAGGCTTTCGCTTAGAGCTATGTATAGGAGAAGAATATAACGAATTACAATTTAGTGCCATATTCGGTGCACGCTAATAAATCATGAAATTACATTTTTCAACACATTCCTCCCACTCAAAGCATGTCCTATTGCCGTACTTACATTAGCACTTATCGTTAGTTTCGTTCTGCATTCACTTGAAGCTTTGACTACTACAACTAACCCTTCTAGTGTAGATTTGTCTTGCTCTAAACAAACTCAAATAAATGTAGTAGCACACCACACAGACTCCACGCTTCTAAAAATGACTCCTACAGTCCTACAGTACTACTTCAACGTATATGCAAGTTCTACAAGAGCCACCAGCTAACTTGGGACGACGAGTTCGAGTAGCTGTAAAAAGTAAAAACGTAAGTGGAGTTACAGAGTTGGGGAGCCAGAAGAGATATTTCACTTTGGTGACCGTCACACCATAAAACCCGACAAGACAACACAGTGTATATCTGTCAGCTAAAACCAAAGAGCGGCACATCATATAATTACTTTACTCGTCCATAAGAATTTTTCAAAAAGGGTTACTTTGTACTTTACACTCCATGTAACAGTGCAACAAGCTTTTACCACTTTCAAATATACATAGAACCATACAATATATCGATCAGAGAATGCTTGTATTTAGTAGTGTGTTACTTGCTACTAGTATCCTACACACTACACACATAGAAAAGAGAAACAAGAATGTGAGAAAATAATGACTGGTTTGAATTCGTTTAGTTTAGTTTTCCAGCGTAACATGCTGTACTTATAATGATAATAGCAGACTTCGACAGTCTAATCTAAAATATGAGTTTACACAGTTTACGCTTTATTTAGGATACACATCATTGCTGCTAAACAATATTAGAAAAAATCATTTTTCTCTATGTGTGTTTCTGTGTATACTGTACATGACATAACCCACACAGCTAGTAGATTCCAACATGACGGCACGGTTTTCTATCAGTTCCTTTCTGTTCCCTACTTCTTGCATAACGCTAACACAACCATTAATGTGTATGAGTCAATGTCAGCAGTAATCATACAACTACAAAACTCGGGCTATGTATATGTTGTGCATAGAGCTTGCCAAGTTGTATGTACAAGAGGAACATCAGTATACGATACGAACCAAGGCATAACTTCTAAGTTCAGTCACTCAGTCAGGATAATTTTCAAACCATATGGTTCTGTTTCATTCTATACGCTATTACTTGTTGGAACACATTTAGTTTAGTAAAGAAACTGATATCTCCTATTCTTCTAAATTTACATGCAGTACCTACACATTAGTTAACAGCAGTAGCTTTGGTATACTATGAGAAAGAGATGCATGTTATACACCAATACTATATATAGTTAGGAAAAGTTGAAAAGAACGTAGTTATTAGGTATACATATCGAGTATATCAGATTAGATACATTACCTACACTAAAACGGATGTAGCATTTTACTCCATGTAATGATTTCCGTTTCTTCCTTTCCATTCATCCATCCATCCATCCACACACATGATAATATATTTTAATCCTTTACTTAACACGATAGATATTATTGGTTTCTACACTGCTCTGAGTAATGTATCTCTATGTGGGTAGGTTAGTGATGTAGAAATGTAATATACATAGAGGGCTGTATTTTATGTAGCTATGTAGAGCTTTGGGAATGTTATAGCATTATCCATCATGGAAAGGAGTCGAAAGAGTCTGACACAGTCTTATTACTCTTCGTTTTAAACCATTGGATTTAAATCATTGTTTTTCAGCAGTTTACAAGGTTTCTAAAATGTAATGAATAATAAGCTCGTCGTTATGCTATTAGTATTCTGTAAAAGATTGCTACTCCTACTAGAACAATGTGGACATGTATTCACGATTGGATAGTCAGCTGCAAGAATAAGTTGATAAGAATCCATCGAGAGAGAGAGAGAGAGTGAAAGAGAAAAATTTGACCTAATAAGAAGGCAGCATTCACCCAGACGTCGTAACTAACTACCTACAATTCCAGTTCCAGTCAGTATGAGGTCCAGGCAGTCTGTCTGCCTTTGCTAACCTTTAGATTGCATTTATTTCGATGGTTTTTTATGAAATGAGACTGAAATTCACACCTTGTATCGTTTCACTGAATCCATTAAGCATTACACGTAATACTGTTTGGAAATAATGGAAACTAAACAGACAGCCTTCTATTATTAGTACTAGTAGATAGTCGAAACAGATACTAGAGACACGTAGATTACACAGCTAATGCTATCAATGTCGGTGGCAATTAATATCCCTGTGTTGTAGTGTATGTAGTTGTAACTCGTAGTGCAATGAAAAAAGCTGTAACGTAAAAGAGTAAGGCAGGAGAGAGTTTTAGCTTTCAGGAGCACTTTATAGCATTGCCATCCGTGCATTAGGTATTATTACATGCTTTTAGCCCATTTATTTCACTTTCAGCCCTGATCTGGTTGGCTTGGAAAATCCCGTCCTTGTCTGGCATTGCGCTTCTCGGTTTCGTTCACAACAGTGACAGTCATTAGCACAATAATATTTATTATTACGCCCGTACTTAGAAAATAGGGCCATTAGGTCAACTCTGTACGTACCATTAGCATTAGCACTTTAGCACTGGCCAACGCCAAACTCTTCTTTTAGAAGCAAAGTGGATTGTACTTCATTACATTTCTATGTAAAAACGAAGCGTCTCAACGATTTTGGATTTTGCAACTACCGTTAACAACTGTGGAAACATAAAAGAACTTTATGTATTATACGAACTGAGACGAGGGAATTCTTCTGACAGACACACAGAAGTATGTACAGTATGTTGGATGTATTACTAGAATGCAGATTTTTTCCCCCTAACATTACACGAAAGAATGAAACTCGAGACATGAAGAAAGCTTCTTGAACACATCTGCAAATAATAAAAGTTTGCAATAAACTCTTTGCGTAGCCACTACTACATCCTATTTGCGTCCCTCTTGAAGCTTTCCCGAGAGTATTCCACATATTACTACAGCATAGCAGTTTCATTATTGCCATGCAAAAATAATGTGCCTAATATACATACATCGGATGGTAGGTAATGAAAACTTATAAACTGAGACGATAGTATGTACGTAGAAGGACGGCTGTAATGGATATAAATAAGATATGCGCATCCAAATGCTTTTTTCAAGACGTGCAAAAGTCAAGTATGAATAAGAATGACCACATAAGACTCCAGGAGCCTGTACCAGTGTTTTTGTGCGTAGGTATTAATAATACAAACTACATACATACAACAGAGAGTAAGTCTAATAGAGAGATATATAATATGAGAATTTTTGCACTCTCTTTCTCAACAGGCGATCTCTTTCTAAGTTTACTTCATTGTGTTTATGTATATTTTCATGGTTGGTTGGCCACTTTTAGCATGCATCACATCTTAAGCCAAATCTACGCTATAATGTATTATCCTTGTTTCACGAGAATAAATAAAATCCGAAGCTTACGCTACCATATTTAGAAGACAACATCAGAAATACAAGATACCTAAGCTACCATTGTAACTTATAGATGCGTATATACAAAACCTACACTATAACTAAATCCCATCTACTATAAACTACAGAGAGTATCCAAAATACGATGTATACAATAATTTCCGTGTGCTGCTAAAGTGTGAGTTTTATGAAAAGAAATAAAAGCTGCAATAAATAATAGCAATGTGAGAGTTCAATGTATCTCAACTGTCCATTCACGCACTATACTTTTACACGTTATCTGTCTGTGGTAATGTTTTCAAGCTGCATTTTACATAACAATGAGCAGAGTCAACTTAAATATTGAATCAAACTAATCAAATCCTTGAATCTTTCCAACCCAAATTCTTTCCACAATGCATTAAACTGAAGAATGATGATCTAACAGGTGTTCCAACTCACTTTTCTTTCCAAGTTTAAAATTTCCCTATTTAAAATTTAAAATAGAATCGTAACATACAATGCATGTCAATGACAAGTGAATAGAACAAAAGACAAACTTCACTTTTATGATCACAAATGATTCAGTTTTGCTCAAGCACAACTACAACAGAAGGCTAACGAAGCTGAGCTCCTAAAAATTCTCATTCTATCATTCTGTTATAGGTAAATATAAAAGTTCTACCCTAGGTAAACATAATATGCCTTAAACAAAATTAAACGTTTGTGTGCTTGCATCGTCTGTATATTTAGCTACAGACAAAAATCATCTCCGTATACTACCTACTACCTAACCTACCTACTACATACCCAATGCCTAAATATATTTGTATGCATTCGTTAAAACACATAATTCATTTTGATGAGTACAATATGGCATAAGCTCATTGAGACGTACAGCAACGCAACATAAAATTTGTTGTATCCTGATGCATGAGGGATGGGCCTGCAATACTGTGTAAAATGCTTGTTATAACGAGTTTGAATTTACATTGTAGATGTACATGGATTTTACAATTAGAAAGATCTAGCCGACTCCAACACAATATTAGTGTTTTACGAACAGCATTATCAGTAGTAGACGACACCTTAGTAGGTGTGCATGAAATATGTATTTATCCATATTATGTAAATAAGAAATCATGCTGTAATGTATACCTACATATATCAATTGTAAAAGTGGTATATGCTAGGTGTGCATTTCCATTTGTTTTATAGATAGTTCATTAAGTTGCTTGTGCTAAAGGAAGGGACAGTCAGGATAACGCAATACAGTTATACTTATGTCTAGATATCTAAATTAAAATTACACTGTTCCACTACTTATACGATTTCTGTGCGTCAGCTTCTGGACGTGTTTCTAGTTTATGACTTCCGTATTGAAGAGAAACTGATGATAAACGATGCTTATCTAACTCCATTATTATTTCTAGTATCTGAAACATATATACAACATATATACGTTCTCCCGTGTTACGGACTTATAAAGATCGACAAGTTTTGTTTTGGTTGGTGCAATTTACCAGTATGTGTATTGTGTAGACATAGAAAGAACGAATCTAGTACATACATACATAAAATATAAAAGATGTCCATTGGTACACGACTTTATTTCTCTGTCATGCATTAGTCATGTTCTTGTTCATTTATGAATTGTTACATTCTGTCTTGTTAATAATATAGAAATACATTGATGCCAAGGTCTGCCTTGTCGTAAAACAAAGCAGATTTAAGATTCCCTGTATTGTAGTAGTAATGTAATGTAGTATTGTAGCTAGCTGTGTTTGTAACTATACTGTCTGCACCAAAAGGACTGTTACATGCAACAACTACATCATATCATGTCATTCTGGTCGTAATTTTCCATTTTTACACGGGTGAGGACGTGCGTTTCTTTCTAATACGCTTATAACTGCCAAGTAAAATTCTCATTTGACATTCCATTTATTCCAGTTTAGTTTGCTGGAAAGGAACTGCTCTGACTCTATCCTTCTCGTTAGGGAGCCAGTCTGCAGAGCACTCTCTTTCTAGCAATATTACATTAGTGAATAACTATTACTTAGGTATTTTATTATTCTACCATGCTTTGGTATGCAGTTGCGGTACACACAAACTAAACTTTGTAGAGTATGCGTTTTATTATTATGTAATATACGAATCGTTCTGTTGAATGAACTTTTCCTTGATTAAAAACGTCCGGGGCTACTACTGAAACACTAATATACTTTCATGAACAACATAACATTGACAGAATTTTGTTTTTCACCACTTGTGGCTTTTTCACTTTCATTGACATTCAAACATGTTCCTTTAAGTTTAATTTATATTCACAAAACCGGGTCAGCGTGACATGATCTCTATTCGTAGTGATGTTTTCATTCTAGTAACACAGAATGTTATTATCCAGGTATAGGTAAGTATATCCACGCGTAAAAATGCTGTAACTTCAAGTTCAATACACTGCTCAGATATAAATGTAAGTTTTTTTAAAGTATACACAACCAAATACATTATAAGTAGGTAGGTACCTAAACCTATGTACACAGGCATATAATATATTAGGAGCACATAATAAAAAGTGTACTAATGCATTCTCTGTAATCCTTAAATGAAAACGAAAGTCAAAATCATTGGCTCTTGAATGGAAACAACATTCTCGCTGTAGCAAGTTGGCTAAACTAAACATTTTCATTTAAACACACATACATTGATAGTATTTATGTGCAACTTTCAAAGTATAACTAACGAACGAACTGTGCACCACAAATGTAAACGTACCTGTGTATTTTGGTATCTGTGTATTTTAGCTTTACACACATAAATAAAATTGTTAAATTGGGCATGAAGCAAAAGTTGAGACAGCTAAGTTGAATTATATTCAACATTCCAAGTCAACTTGTACATATTATTGTGTATATCTGTGTAGTAGTGAAATAAACTTTCGACTTGGCATTTGTATTTCCATTTCCTCGGCAGGAACAAGGAACTCGTCTTGTTAAGTCAACGGAATACGAAATGCTAACTAACAGTCTCATCAAATCATTAATTGAATCGATAGCAAGTAACTAAATCCACTTACCAAGTAATAACTTCAACACATAGCATCATTCTTTTTTTGTCTACTACATCGTCCTTGTTTGTTCCTGCAAGAACGAATTCTAGTTTTTGTTCGTAGCAGTCTACCCTTCGATTTATTGAGAATTAAAGTGTTCCAGAGCTGAACAATAAATATTGCTTTGGAATCTGCTCTATTTTACTCATTAAAAACAAACTAGCTAAGCAAATACCGCCCACATGCACCCAAGCATGTACTAAATGCTCTATAAAGTCCATCTAAATGTACCTAAGTAAATTGTATATATATATCTATATTTATTACTCTGCTCTGCCTTAATAATGTTTTAATCTCCAGCTGACGAACTTACATGCATAAAACAAATAAATAGTTGAGATATAAAGCACAAGTATGTAATTATCTCCAGATTTTTCACGATTGATGAAGAAAAGTTTGAAAAACCTTCTTCCGTTTTGTAGAGTTGCATGCTTGTATTTGTACTCACAGAACACGTGTAGTTTAGGAAGATGCTTTACATTCCTAAATATCAATACCACACACGTACTTAAAGATGAAGTAACTTTTCAGCTTTCCTTTACTTAAACTTGTTCTAATAAGTATTAAGCCTGTTTCAAGGGAGTTTTAGTTCCGTCAGATGCTCAGATGTAACACCAAAGCCAAAGTTTATGACCATTTACAGCGGATTAAACTTTACTGCTGTATTTGAAACTTGTATTAATCTTCACTCTACAAATCCGAATACATTGTACTACACTCTTTCTTACTTAGTACATGCGCGGGTTCGAAAACCTTTACGCATTCAACACAGCTTTGAATATTACTAACAGAAATGTCACGCTCTTCAAAATCTTCTGTATTGTTGGTAAAAGTGCTGTGTGACATGATACCTGGAAAGAGTGCTTTTTAAATTCCCATTCATAAAGCCAGAGTCGTTTTATGACAGATAATACCGTCATAATTTTCGATTTAACATGGCACGACTAATGTAACTGTCCGTTAGCTCAAGTAATTTGAGAAGTATGTAAGAATAAATGCAAAGAAAGTAAAATACTGCACACATAGTCCAAAAAGAACGAATACTATGTAACTTTATATATAATCATAGTAGAATCAGTTGTACTTGTACACTTAAGAAAAGTTCCAGACAGTATAACTTTCTTTGATATAAAATTGTATAGCTACATAGGTATATCTATACAGAAGGATTTCAGGATGAGATTTATTGCGTGGGAGTAAATCTACTAACGTTGCTACAAAAAACAGTGACTTAACACTCAGACATTTACTTTACAGCGCGCTGAACCGTTGTCAATGCACTATGCACACACGTTATACTTCTGACACTGACAACAATTCTAATAATAGGAATTACGGAACGTATTTTGTCGAATGTATACAATAAGGGAGCGACAGTACTCTCAACCTTTGTACTGCAAGATAGAAAAAACGACATACGACATGACATGTTGACAATGTGACAGTGACAATGGCAATCAAAATCAAGACGCCCTGCCTACGTGAAAGAATACATATGATAAACAGACTCTATAAACCTTTTAACAGCTATTCTATATCGAGTGTGTAATCTCCCTAAATTTTACTAATGTCTATAACACACTTAGAGACACAAACTTCATACATACAAATCTCCATAATATTTTTAAAGTAGACAATATGGCTAGTGGCTAGGCTATGAAATTCTTATGCTGCAGTAAGAAACGTTTATTTAATCATGCTGTACAAATCCCAACACGATAAAATATTTCGTTTCTGTAGTGTTGCTGAAAACTAGAGCTGATTAACGATGTATCGTTAACTGTTAGCGATACGATGAACTAACGATACGATGAGCTAACGATACGATGA
>JAQFYB010001238.1:0-35085 GCA_034694085.1 Pogonognathellus longicornis
ACGATAAGCGTCGCCATCGAGTTGGCGACGCATTTTGGATTATTGGCGACGTGGCGACGTTGGCGACGGTGGCGACGATGGCGACGTTGGCGACGTTGGCGACGCTGATCCTCTGCCTTACTCCGACCATCTCTAGAGAAGAGGGGCTATAAATAGAGGGAGGTTAGTAAAGGAAGGGAGACTTAAAATAGATAAATACGGTAAAAAACTGAGTGCTCAGTCTGAGTATCAAGACGAGCACTCGATTCAGTGGTGATGTACGCTGCGAGATTTGCTCAGTCTTGATGGTATCAAGAGTGAGCGCGTGCTCTTCATGAGAGATTGAAATAATAAACTTAGAAAACTTCAATTATTTTATATTATTACCAGTCAAATCTGATTACATAGTTTAAACTTTTTAAACACTCGTCAGATTATTTTTTTTACCTAATAACTTCTACTCTTGTTTGTGAAATATTAGATCATTTGATCATTTACTTGCTCTATCTCTATTTGATTTAACCGAACATGCCGTAATAAAAGGGAGAGTATCATCAAAACTGTTCCATGTCCATGAATATACATAGGTACTGTATATTTGATATTATAGTCAACTACATAATATTTTACTATAGTCCAATTTTAATTAAAAAAAGCCATTTGCATTCTCGTATACATAGTAGTTATATTTTTGGGGCACATGCAGACATGAAAGGATTTCATGAACAGAATACAAAAATTGAAACTTTTTGTTTTTGATTCGGTTTTGTTGGGGGTTGTATATTTGTATCTATGTAACTCCTCTGACAATGACTTTTTTAGGCCAAAGTTGAAAGCAATGTTTGGACGATGAACTGGCATTTTCATGTTACAAGAACCGCAATTGAAAAGGACTTGTTAGACGAGAAAGATATTTGATTATTAACTGCATTTAGCTATCGAAACGGAATGTTTGTATTTGTAGGATTCCATAAGCGTCAGCACTCCTAAATAATAGCATACAACAGAAAACGCAGTACATCTATTGTCTATTGGAATTGAGCGTACTAAACTAATCTCAAACTGTTATTGTAACATGAAGGACCTTTTTGAAATGTCATAATGAATTATTGAAGGGGATAGCTTCATGGAGTTTACAGCCCATGGTTTAGATTACATTTGGGTGAAACAATTAAATATAACAGATTCATGTTCGTCTTTGGAAGTCCGGTCAAAGAGCACACACGAGAAATTCCTTATATATGCCCATATAGGTGAATTTTTAATAAGAAAGCGAATCGAAGACTGGGAAATGGTCATAAGCACTTCACCACCCCAAATGTAAAAATACGATTTGGCCAACCAACTAAATAATGAATGCGATTATTTCCTCCTTACATACGGCTTACTTTTTCTAAACTCTTTTCAAAAGCGTAAACTTCTACATTACATTTAGCACAGGATAACTACTGGGATAAACAGCTAATAAATATTTCATGTTGTTTTCAGAGTTCATGTAATGCCACAAAAGATATTAGCTGCCTGGGTACCTCCATTTCCCACTATACTTCGGTGTGTGCATATAACAGAAACAGTAATGAAATTATGCATTCAATCAATTCATAATGGCATGATATTAGTGCGCATTGAGAAAGGAGTACCCAATTCAGGTATGTAATCATTGTCAGTATAGAAAGTAATACGACACGGCAAATTAAAACAAAAAGGACATCGCATTACAAGGGAAAAATTTAGACTTAAATTCGCAATAGATTTATTGCTTATATTTTATGGAGGACGTCTACCGCTCTTAGCACTAACACACAATTGGATTTCAGTTCTGGAACCAGTAGTAGGGCTTAGGTATACCTAGGCTAAATAAACTTTGGTACCTATTATAAATATGAGCACAAATTTTTTCTATTGTTCTTCAGCCACCCATAGTCTGCCCTCGGCGAGTCATTAATGCTTAATTATTCTCACTAAGCTTGCATGTATCACACATTCAATGTGGTGTCCATTTGAGCCTTTAGTTATTGCATGCGATACCGCACTAAAAATTGGAAGATGAATTTTTGTAGCTACGCTTTTGTAGAGAATTATTGGCTAAAAACTGTCTTCGATGCTGGAATATTGACTTGAATTACTTACTGATTTACTGATATATTATTTTTGTATTGGTTGGTATCGCTCATTTTTGTTACAAAATCATACATTGAGCTTGATCATCCGTTACATATAATTTCAAGGCATGAAAATGACATAAAATTTTATATAATTACAAATAACAATAATTATATTTTGCTCCTCAGCACTTTACAATACCTACCTTTATTGTTCATGTTATAAAAGCATGTTTATAATCAGTCCATATGAATTACTCTAAATTCTAATCTCTCAAAATTTTTATTGTCTCTTAATGAATTGATGTACATACCGTAGGTATTGGATTTGAAACAGCGAATCGAGACTACATTATGCGTGTAATGCTTAAATAATATATCTTTTGAAGCAATATTAATGGTAAAGCAAACATTATTGTAAAGTTAAAGTATAGGTATGTCAATTGTTTTGTTAGCTTCGCTTTGGTACGTTTGTGTATTAAAAACCTTAATTTCCACTCATTTACAGGTAATTATTAATTATTCATCTTTAATTTCTTTTCATGATGCCTATACTACAAAAATATCTCTAATGAAATCCAAACGTTTGACAAACTTTTATGATTATATTAAATAAGTTTTAATGAATCACATCAACTAAATACAATACAATCACAACGGAATCCAATGAATACAAATAGCATAAATACGACTTCCTTTCTTATTATATATTTAACTTGATTGTATGACGTAATGACACATTCCTTATCGTAACATTTGACAGAAAGAGTTGCCAAGAACAGTGTCAGCTAGTATTACCAATGAGTAGTTTGTAATATTATTATGACTTCACATAGAGACAATAAAGAGAAACAACTCTTTTCCAATAAAGTCAGAATACAAAGAATTGAACAAAAGTATTAAACTTTTTGTACATTACATCTAGTAAGAACTATATCAATTCTGTATGTAACCATATATAAAACTGTGGTTTTACGATAAACTTTGTGATAGAAGATGACGATAAGTATTTAAGCGATGCTTCCTGACTCATCATAATCAGTACATAATTCCAAGCGAAAATGAAATGAAAACAATCCATAATTAGTATTAATTATTTAAGTATAATATGATGATTCACAATTTAGTCTATGCGGGGCCTACAAATTTTAACGGAAAGATACTTATAAAACCAACCGATTCATTTTGTTAATATTTTTTATTGCGTATTTCAAAGAAACTTATCATTTTGCGTACAATGGTCAACTCGACATCACTAATGTCAGTATCACTCAACTGACTAATGCTCTTAAACGCAAAGCCCAAGAAACTAGATGATCTATTTTCCGATACATACCTTCTATCTAATTCATACATGCACTTGTTTCTGTTAAGTGAGATGCGATAATCAGTTAGTTATAAATAAGACTTGTTTCTGTACATATACCAAAATACATAAATATGCGGATGTCTTATCAGTATAAGCTTAAACCTCTTCTTTACTCACTATAACAGTTAGCAAGTAAAATTCTGTTAGTGTCAGTGAGCAGCGATAGTGATGTGGTGGTGTTATCCTTGTTAGTCACGGGGTAGGTAAAGTTACTGAAGCCTGAACTAAGTACACAGAGTGACAACACAATCTCATCAGATCGCTAACTCATGAGCATAAAATCATTGTAATATTCTTCAGAGTATGTACTAGTAATAAGTAGTGGAATTTCGTCATTCATTAATATCATACTATCCTAGTAGTTTCCATTACGGATAAGACCAGAATAATATTGTGGCTTGATAAATGTCATAATTATGACGAATGTGTGTATACAGTTGTACATACAGGTAAGATATGCTCACATAATGCATAACAAATGATAAGACAAATAAATAAATCTTTTGATATTAATATTATTTAAGCTGAGAGATCTCTAGTATTCTTAGTAAAATAGGTATATACAGATATTACATACGATTATAGTATTGTAACCTATACATACAGATACTTCAAAATTCATGGAAATAGTTTTTACATTTCCAAGCAAAATAAACAAATTATTATGGACAAATAAGCGTTTACGTCAGTTAAAGCAGTTGACGTAATTTGCAAAGATTCTCAAACGCAAGACACTGTAAATGTCTTATTCATCTCTGTCTAATTGTTGAAAAAATTTATAAATAAGAGTTATGAGACTATGTATATATGACACATATTATGTCCGAGAATAATCATTCACTTATTGGTAAACGACTACATTGTTGTGTAGGCTCCTAAACTCATATTTTTCATTACTAGCATCAATAACATATATCTAATATTTAAATGCAGATTGATAATATCTATATAGATTCATACAACTGCTAAGTGATTTATACTAGCAGCACAGTAATTCATCTAGAACTACCTAATTGTAAAAATGATTTTTGTTAGTCTACAGCGTTCGTTTGATTCTGGTAGGTATGCTATGGCGTGCTTAGGCAATCAATATTACATCTCTAGCACTTAAAGGTAACTCCATAACTCAGCGAAGAGTCACATTCAGTGTCACTTTCCCCCTTATCCTGCTCTACGTCGTGAGTTGTCGTGATATGGCATTCAAAATGAGAGACGTCTACAAATAGACCATATCTTTGAAAATGTCAACGCAAAGAATACCAATCAGCATAGGAAAGTCGTGCAAGGGAAGCAAACAAAACCAAGAAATAGAGATAACCTAAGACGTTATGATATTATAACTTCATAACAGAAAAGTATTTGTAGATATGCAGTCACAATACATTATCTAATAACTACATGTCCATATGAAAGCATGAAATCTTCTCATTGCATAATAGCTTAATATACTACAAATCACTGTTTTGTAAACGTAATAGGTATACATAATCAATTTAGTAGACTTGTGTGGTTTTGATGCAAGAAACTTGTTAAAATTGATGAGATTCGTGGAGTCTGTCAGGATACTTACTTCAACCATATCTGCATAGATAATGTCTAATGTGTACCAAATTTCGATCTTTCTACAATATTACATTCTGTTATAATCATTGACCTTCAGTTTATAACCACTAGGTACTCACAAAGCAACGAAATCGGCTTGACTTGTTAACTACATATTCTCCACAAAAATTTTATACAATGCCATCCGCCACTCCAGTTGAGTCAAACTATTTTTATACACTTGCATCCTTAGTACTCCCTACCTATTTATACGCATACTGTTGATATTTATCAAGACAATAATTAATAGGTTTAGACATTTTCACAATTGTTAATTTTAGTCTCTATGTAATGGATTCCTTGCATTAATCACGCATGAGGTTGCTGATAAGTAGTTGGCAAAGTGCATACTACCATTACTACCTGAAAACCATCCTTCCGATATTTAAATTGATATTTTGCATTCTACAATTAGAGTAATTCAACAAACAAACTATTATCTGTTCAAATGTATGTTACTACTAATAACATAATCAATTATACAGATTTTGTGATGGATTTTTCTTGCACAACTTACTTGTAAATAGTTACTAATATTATAATATTGATATTTCAACATTCTGGTACCTCCTTATTTGTTATCAGTGACATATTAGGTGATTAAATATTGATACAGGTAATGATATTCCTAGTAATATCTGTTATGAGATGATAAAGGTAAAACTAATGATAAAATATCAAAATGTGTAGGTAAAACCAATGATGAAATGCAGACTAAACCTGTACAAATAACATGAGCAACGGATAATAAATATTGCCACGAGATTTTGTTTAGTAGTTTACTGCGCGTCAGAAAGTTAGTGAAAGTATACAAAGCACAAGTAATCAATTAAAACGATCGTATCTGTACTAAAATATACATTACATTACGTTATCATGCATCCCGATGAGTTTACTTTGTCACAATTTACTCCGAGCTGATTGATATTCGCTCAAGATAATTATTTGAGATTAGTAACAAAGATACATTAATGTGTATGCATGTTATACCATAACTTGAGCTATGTATGTGCTTTCAGACTTTGCAACATTTTTCATTGCGCTGTACTATGTACTGACATGTAGTATATAGATTTTCATATCAAGTGCAATTACTTAACACGAAGGGATAGATGAATAGAAAAATAGTCGTAATAATTAATAATTAACAAGATTAACTATGTATACCTATGTAATGTACCTGGAATAATACGTTTGTGTCAAAGTTAAGTCATTAGAGTGCTAATAAGTACTAGGATAAGTGACAGAGAGTTATCATAACGGATACTGAGACAAGTAAGTCATCGTAATTATTGCTGAGTTCGTATTGTCACATAGCAGTAGGTTTTGAGAATTAAGATAAGGAATTTTCGATAATTCATAATTATTACAGCTATCACATTGGAAGAAGAGAGAGTAAGTATTATGAGTGAGTGCAATGTATAGTAATAATAGGTAAAGAGATATCTCAACTAACTAGTATGCTCTTCTTCAACTTTATTCTTGAGATAGCACATGCGATACATGTGAAATGTAGAGATAGCGTTCAATAAATGCTAAGGACATTAAATGTACAACTGTATGTAGATATATCATCTTACATTTTCATAGATACTAATTCGTAGATAGTAATTTCTCAGTGATGTTGTGTACATCGTGTATACACTACAGTAATAAAATGATACGCTATAATGTAAGTAAAGGAATGCCCAAACCAATGCAATCTATTGTTCGGACTTTGACTCGCATTTTTTGTCATCATAGGCAACTTTCCAGTAAAAGATAGTTAGATAAATAAGTTTTCATGCTCTCTCTTCGTGAATCTTTATTTATTCTAAATTAATGTAAGATGAGTGTCACTGCTGGTATGTAACTGACAAGCCAAACTGACTATGGTGTGGCCTAAACCTATCCAGTCCAGGTCAAGTAAGCAAAAAGTAATACATCATAAATGATGCTATTTATACAAAAATGAGATATTGAATCAAGAACATTTAACGTTTTCGGTAACTATGCTATCTCTCATCACCAATATTTTGTAATGATAGGAGGGCAATGTGCAAGTGCTTATTAAATGTGACTAAGCTTGAAGAAGAAACACTATTCCGCAGTTTGCCAACAATTCTTCGATAGGAAATAAATCAATTATTAGCAATTATTAGTGTAGCGTGTACCTATCATGACCATGACATATTATTAAAAGATAAATTATATACCTACATTGAAGTTAAACTGATTGTATGCATGGAGTAATTGTAGCCTTAAACGATTGGCTATAAATATTATAGTTTAAAAGCAACTTTAAAAGACACAGCATGCCTTGTGTGTGTGTCTATGTATTACAATTACGTAGACGTAGTGTAGCACCTTGTAATGTGTATAGCTGGTAATGTAAGAGTGTGGTAATGGTAGGTATAGAAGGAGCGCAAGCTGTAAAGACTCAAGTCAAGTAGCAGCAGAAAGAAGTTACCTAACATTATGGGGGGTTACGAGAACACTACTGTAGTGTGTATGAAGTGTATGTATTACTACCTCGTCTACAACACGGCCACACTAGCACTCGCTTAAGCACAGGAGAATAGAATAGCATGACAATAAGGAACTGGCTTTATATCATAAAGGCCTTCTCTTGTTAGCTGAAAGTAGCCGTAGCCCGTAGGCCCAACTCAAGTGGCAGGAGAGGAGAGCCACGAAAACGAGTTGATGTTGTGAATACATGAAAAACGTGGAGGGCTTCAGTCGTGAGTAGGATTTCAGAGCCTCCACATAACGCTGTTCGCTCCTCCGAAAAGCCGGTTAGCGTGGAACGTGCCCGGGCATTTGTGCCTACATCAACCTTGTTTACTCCAGCTTCGAAAAGTTGTGCATACAAATCTCTACAACAAATATTAACATGTGCATTCATAAACAATACATTGTTTAACACTTGTGGTGGTGTTACTTGTGAGTGTACGGAAGTTCAAACCAAATAAAAGTGTCGTTACGTATATACTTACTTACATAGGAAGTTGACTTATGTCATAAGGTGAGACGGTGACAATGTGCTGTATTTTGTTGTGATGAGGGCAATAATTTATTCGCCGAGCCTACAAGTCTCAATGGCATCGTTTGTGAATGATACATTTTATTCTACACAGGAAATTGACAGACGGATGTGAATAATATTTGTCATTTCATCATTCATAGTTATTATACTACAACCATACTATTCGTAGTTAAAACTGAAGTTTACACCTATACGGCAAATAATAATTGCATATCTCCTGAAAGCCATTCCATCGTGCGTTATCAAACGGTTTAAACACACATCGTATAAAAAATCAACGATGACACTTTGTTATTATAAATCATGAAGCCAGAAATTCCACATGTGTATAAAAAATGGAAGAGGAAAATATTATGCTGTAAAACTGTTCCGTGTACTACTCTTTTGAGAATCAATACTGGAACAAAGACAGCACAGCTATTTATTTGCATTTTAAATTCATTGTGACAATCTAACGATCCGTATGTTTTACTGTATACGTATTGTGGGTGAGTTGAGTTGAGTCACAGCAAGTTGATCGTAGATTAAGATATGCTTCTGATACGGATGGATGACTAAAGTATACGTAACGCCAAATAACAGAAGAATAATATAGCTATAGACAAAACTGTAGCCAGCCCATAAATACTTGCACCGCTATACGACAATACAAAAAGCACAAAGAGAATCTAGCAGAAAGACTTATCGGGAAATGGATCGTCGAGAATGGTAAATAGTAAAGAGACAACATCAGAGAGCGCTTAGTAATTCAGTATCGGTATCAAATCAACCATTCCACATTCTGTTTGTCTCGCTGTTTCTGTGCTAATATAATATTCTAAACTTTGGATCTGTACTAAGCTGGAGTTAGTATAACTACCATTGAATTGAACTGGAACAAGTGATGGATGGCAATGACATGTGCATTTCCAATTCTAAAGAAACTCGAATTGTAAACAATACACTTATATATACAGCCATCAATACGACCTCCATGTAACACTACAGACATTCATAATAAATAGTTATTTTACTAGTTGTTTAGTAACATATCAACAATCCATAATCCATACAATACCTACCTATAATATACCCGATGATACAATCGGAAACAAAGAACATTTTCTGTAACATTTAAGCTGCTGTTGCTTCAAAAGGAAAATGTCGCGACGCAAGCAGCCCAATCCAAAACCACTGAAATGTAAGTGTCAATTTTTAAGTATTTTTGCTTCACAGTCTCATCACGACATTAGCTTCATATTTCATGTATAAATGCAGATAGTCATTGCTCTTGTTTTGATGACTAATTTTCATGGGATCATAAATACATAAGTAATACATGAAGTTAATTTTACAATATTATATAGAGATACTGTAGAGCTACTCGTTATGCATAGGTCATATCATGGAAAATCATTTCTTTGCGTTTCTTGCTGAGTGGAAAGGTTCATAAAATATTTTTATCTATGAAGTAACATCAAGGCGTCATTACGACTTATAGCATTGCGTAACTACGAGTATTGTTACCAATGCTAATTACATTACATGTAATATTGTAGTCTATACGAGCGTATCACACGGCTGTGGCTTTGAATGATGGTGACAATTACATTCACTTATTATTTCTAATTATCATCGTCATTATCATAGCTCCGGGTAATTGTCATTGATACCTAAATAGGTTAAGCTACAGAGATACTGTGTACGATATCCATTGTTGTAAATCAATTAAGATTGATGCTAATAAGCATTGCTCACAGTCAGTGTGTGACATGTAGCGAAAAACAAACGACAGTGACGGTGCACTCCAAGCAATTAACATGTACTTATGGGCATACTAAACTACATCTTTCCCATGCACTTACGAATTTCGAAGAGTTGTATGTACGAACATAACGTAATGGAAATGTAAAGAACATTATCGCAGCACATTAATATAAGACGCGATGGAATTTGCATGATAATCGTCACCATATTATTTTATCGCATTGCAATGCAGCGTGTACATAATACTGTGTATACTTTTGTATGTACTACTAGGAATATTGTATGCTTACTTACTATTAGAACATGTACATGGGTAACTTAGACTTAACTGTGAGTATAAGTGTAAATTGTAGCCAGAGAGTCGCAACTATTTTATGTATAGACGTATCTTTGTACATATTTGTTGTAACTACCTACTGAACACACAGTCCAACAGGTCAGACATGTAACCAACAACACGATACATTTCCTGTTGTAATAATAAGACGTTCTTTTCTATTGTACATATGTACATACACCCATCAGGTACTACATACAGTGAATTGAAAGATCGTCGTCGGTCGCTACACTCGCTAAACTAAACACAGATAGAAATTACAATTACTACAAACCAGATTTTCATCATTAGTCTTCACACTATCTCATTTGCAGCGTAGCTGTACAGCTAATTAGTAGATAATTTAAAGACTTTGTGTGTTATGTGAGTAAAAGACAGGCTTTCTGAACGCTTTTCAAATGACGATTTCTATATTGATAAACAACTCAAGTTATATGTCAAACTGATGTCGATGAAGTAAAGAAAATGCTAATGTCTAGTAAGTTGATACTCAGAGACACATAACAATCTCCAAGTACTACGTGTTATTTGTAAAGCAGAATCTAATGTACTTAGTTGGCTCTAGTAGAGTTAGAATTGACATGCAATGTATGTAAGAAGCTTCATCATCATCTCTAAGTATTCTTTCTTTAGAAAAACACATTTTACAGTCAAGTTAAGATTAGAAGATGATAATGCTTCACAAAATCTTTTCAATAGGATGTGGAGTTCCGCTTCTCTATGAGATTATCAATATCTTCGTTCTAACTCAACAGTACAGTCACATCACAAAACATGCACTTGCTTGCGACATGATATTTATAATCTGAAGAGGTACAAAAATATGACGTTATAGGTTGAGTATGCCTATGTGATTTGTAGAAGTGTATAATTGTATAGTACCTACAGTACTCATATATACTCCTAGCATCTGAGTATGACCTCCACTACTCCAATACGATAAATTAAGCTCTTGACTGCATATCTCAATCGCATATCTTATCTCCAAGTTGCTATCTACTATAAAAGCTTGAAACTTTGAATATGTAGTTGTGTATTTTGAGTACAACCTGCCATAAAGTGGATTTAGATCTACCGTACGTACTTATTCTGTACGAGTATTAAGTGTCTAATGTTATGATGAGAGAGCATCAAAGTATACGAGAGAGGAGGAGAATGCAAAAGATGTGATGCACGTAACACAAAGGAAGATACTGTGCAGATGGACACAACAAGAGACTTGAAATACTTTTATACTATAGTATGTTATCAGTGTTAAGAATCAAATGAGAAATCACAACGAAATAAAAGACAGTCAAGATACGCCGTTGATAGCATTGTGGGACTTATTAGAAGCAAAGTAATGTGAATGAGATAAGATTAAGGTTTCCATTGTATTATAATGTGAGATGAGATAAATAAAGATGGGCAAGAAGGAGATTGAGCTAGACGTGGTCTCGTTTGACCAGAGACAGGACACATTGTGGTGGTAGTAACACAAGAAGACCAAGACCAACTACGAGAGAACTCCCAATTTCAAATGATTTGTTAGTTTACATGTTATGACAGGTGGACGTAGAATTATTGCTTCTTGAAAGCTACACTTGCTTACAGCATTAGCATAATACGCCTTCAACCCTTTAGGTATATATAAGTCTGTCCATATTGTAACAAGCTAAGCCTTTGAGAGCCTTGTATTTCTCATATAAATTATCTTGCTCAAATTGAAACTATCCTGTCATGATGGATATAAGATGAGCTGCTAAAATCACTCTGTATGTATTAAATAGTTGCCACTACCATTACTGGACTATCTTTACAAGTTAACCACATTATACACAGGATGCAAATTACTGTTGAATCACTTCAAGGGCTAATTCGTATGCAATGAGTACAACTTGACATTAAATAAAAATCGTTTTGCTTAATTTATAAAGGAGAAAATGTATATCAGTTACAAAAGTAAGTAAGTACATACAAGTCACAGCATGGAAATGGACCATCATCAGCTGTCCGAACGTAATTAGCCATGTCGTAATGTCCAAAAAAATCAAATAGCCTTCTTCGTCCGTTTATTTTGCATGTACTAACTGCAACAAGTGCATTTTGGTTACGTAAGTAATTTTTCTTCCAAAGTATACAACTAGAAGTAATTTATTGTGTGTGTAAAATAAATAGGTACACATTAAATATATCCGCGACGCTTTTACTCGAATGCTGTACACTGTAAGGTGAATTTATTTATTGCCTTGTCTTTTCTTGGTTAAGCATTACATTAACATCACATTGGTAGAACATCCTTTCTACATTATCCAACTCAATCACATCACATCCCCTTTCTCGCTCGCGCAGTTACCAGCTAATAGATTTCAACTAGATAAAACATTGTTATAATTTACTGGATCGCATCACAACTAGTACAGACTTATCTTCTTAGTACAGCAAAGGCAACTATGGCTAACCTTCTTTATATTTCTACCGCGTGTGTATACTAGTACCAGCATCAGCTCAGCACCAGCTTATTCCTTATTCTCATCTTTCTTCCACGGGTTTGCATTATTGTAGTGCATAGCTGTATTAGATTTACCTCCTCGTAAGTATGTGATGTACACATTTTCCACAAAACGAGACTGCACAACAGCTACGAGGAGGAGATCTCCGGCTGAAGCGAGAAGAGATTTGTATGTATAGCATTCGAGAATGGAATAGCACGTCGTTTCATTAAAGTTACATGCATTACTTTATGATATGATGAGATGAGGATCCATCCGCAATCGACATGCATGCTTGATCATCATCTTGATCATGAATCTTCCATTACATCCGATTCTGCTGCATTATATAATTCCTATATGTGAGGTATCTTGTTATCCCTCCAAGCTTTAGACTGGATATGAACGACTGTTACTAACTAGAATCTACTAGTATATTTAGTAGTGTAGCATGATGCCCGTGAGTATATAGAAATACGTAAAGATGCATTATGTAGAGCTATACAGGTTGGATATTACAATGTATCCTTAGAATATGTAGGTAGTATATAGTGTAGGTAGTTTCTTCACTTAACTACTGCATGAAAAGATAAGACCGAGACGTTAGGAAGACTCGTATTAGAAACTAGACTACTATCGTTATGATTCTGATTCTAGTGAGAGATATTTGAAATAAAAAACGGAAAAAAGCAGGGAGGAAAAGGAGTGTAATCAGTTGAATCTAGAAACAAGATTCCCGGATAAGAATAAACAGACGAAGAGTGGAGTTGAGATGGGCCGAGACTACTATATATACACTACGCTGAACGCTGATTGTCAGTGGGGTGGACTCCTACTTGGGTTGTGTATTGGTTTCTAGTAAGTATTTTATATACTGCTTGGTGTATTGCATAGTTCGTGTAGTGTATACTATGTGTGTAGCAGTCCACTTTGGCTGACTTCATCTGTTTAGAATGGGTTGAGAATCCTTTCTCAACACAACTTTCATCATAATCAAATCGTGCTCACTTTATGGGCTGTAAATTAGGTTTTCATGAAGTCAAGTGTGTGAAACTATTAGATTTTCATGTGTTTCAAGTCTGGTAATACGGACGTTGTTACTACACTGCGGAATGTGAGTCTATGTAAAAGTTTCCTTTAGCTTTTAGCTTGGTGCTTAAGGTGTAGTAGTCTATAGTGCTTTGTAATAATATTAGTGTACATAACCGTAGTGCTTCTGCCTTGCTTTGCCTTGCCTACCTGCACCTGATGACGGTGAGTAGTTGTGAGACTAATTTATCTTTTAAAAATGAGGAGATGAGATATGAGCGTGGAACTACAGGGAAAAGTTTTACTTTAATACTTATCCGACTTGACTATCTTGGTCCGTACTTTGTTTTAAGAGTCTAGTTTCCTCGTACTAGCACATAATGATATGAAATTTTTCATTTGCTTTATTCTAATAGCAGCCGCTGTTGATGGGTTCTAGTATGTATGTGAGACATTTGCATTTCACTATTTGTATATAGTCAATTTATGCTCCTATGGGGTTGTTGTTGTCATCAAAGTTTCTATTACCTTTTCATTGTTCAAGTTCCCATCGTTGTTGCACTCATTATCTGTCATGTAGACAGTTAAATACAAATTACAACACTCTGTGGAATTATATGCGAGCAAAATCTGCACAGACGATACCACTCTTGAATGTTATGTTGATTTTTACGATTTGGTAAAACATCTTAGCACAAATAAAACTTGTCAACTCATTATTTGTAGTTTGCGTTTCACATATTATGGCAAAGGTATTTCGTTTCATCAGATTTGCAGTTTTGTCACATCTTAGTGTGCTCAGTTTTATTGGAGACGGGCTTGCTTTTGTTGTTTGTGAAGACAATTTATTATGGAATATTCCATCTTTTCCATTACGGATCTGAAAATTGAATTTTACGCTGAAATTGTTTTATTTTCTCAAAAGAAGAGTTAACGATCTTTTTCTCATTATAGAAATCCATTACTGTAGGATACGACATATTAGGTTTTCGTCAAATTCAGATAATGAATTTCCTTTCAGTATTATGTAGTATGATGGAGATCAACGTAAAACTGGCAGCATCCCAAGCGGTTCGGTTGAAAAGCCTTTTGTCGACGTTTCCAACAACGCAGTAATAAAATGACAACCTAAGAATTGAGTATGTGTTTAAAATGCTGTACATATAACTACGGCGAACAAGTAACAGCTATAATAAAACTTTCGAGTAAACTGTTAAAGTGAAGTTGTATGTATTTAAGTTGGTTGATCTGGTGAAGTAGTGTGCTGTTGCGTTGAGACCTCCTCTAGCTATTTCCTTTGAAACAATTCAACAAGGTTCGGAGAAAACAATGGATAAATGTCGATATAATGTGATGTGATGAGATGACTGGCTGAGCGTGCCGTTACCTGGGTCGACAAGTTAAATGCTTAGAACGTACGGTATTTGATCGAATTGTTAACATATTATTATTCTACATAGTACTTTATTATTATCATTAAACTATGAACTCAATCTACAAGTTAGCACTTCCAACTCACTTCAATTTCCGATTAGAGTTTTCGTTCTTCGTGTCTTGTCTGTCAGTTTTGCTTAACCACTCATTTCATTTCTGTATTACTCGTTAATGGAGAAGCGAGCTTAAGCTGAGCATCGTCATCATTGCATTATTGGGTGAAGTGAGATACTGTAACGATTACTTAAAGTATATAGTAGGTACATATACTCAAGTCATTTATTGCCCGACAACAAACTTACAGTCTTCTATTACTTAAATTGTAGCTAACGAGCCCATTTAAGGAGTTGACGATCTAAAATAATAAAACATCGCACTTCTTACCACTAGATCTCTCACAGTCAGCTATATATTTTGTTTTTCTAAGCGTATTATCCGTGTAAAAATCCTAAAAGCTACGTAACGCGTTCTTATCTTGTAACTGCTCTATTTATTTACTCTTTCAAACTGAAAAGCTCACGCAGGATCAATAAACATCGAAAAACATCCAATTAATGAAGAAATAAATGTAGTAGCTGTCCATCCAAAACCGTATTATGTATACATACCTTTTACCTACTGTATATAGACATAGACATACTTATGGCTACACATTTTGTAAGCGGAACTTATTTCGGTAATGGAAAGGAACAATAAGCCCTGCCTCGCTTCATACTTTACCAATCCCTTTATCCCTATCTGTAATTGAATGTTACGACTGAAGGTAAGCGATCCGATTAGGATATAAATGAGAAGTTGTGTAATGATACAGAACAGAAAAACGAAAGAAGGTGTGATGTGTTGTAGAATTTAGAAGAGAGGTATGTTCACAGAGATACAGACAACTATGTTGTATGTATGCAACCAAAAAAGTAATGGTGACTATGTCTAGTATCTACTTACTTGTGTGGAGTTGTGTTACGCTTTGTCTTGTCTTGTGTGGGTCCCTCATTATCACATAACCATTTTATGTAGCTCTATCAGATAGTCATCAGAGGAATGAATGCAGAGAAAATAATAAGACAAAGTTGATAGACCGAAGCATTAGCATTAGCATATCAATGCTGCTTTGCCACCTCTACTTGACTATCATTTATATTATGACCCTATGGTAGAATTAATCGACACCTTGGCTGGTAGGTTAAACAAGGCAAATCAAGAGGAAAGACTACCTAATGCCCATTACATCCTACATACTTCAAACTAAGAATGAACAACAGAAAAAACCACACAGAGATTATAGACATGGATAATATTGTGTGTGTATGTGTACAGTGTACCTATATTATATAAAATATGTGAATGACTATAATAGAGATTCATGATACATTATTTCATTTTCATTGGTTCCAATTCCATTCTGCTTGATCTTTTCAAGGGGCAACTCGCACCATTGCGCATTGCATAACACACACAAGATACAACCAGTAAAGTGAAATACTGCAAAGTCTTACAGTCATAAAATACCAATGAGAAAGACTTGTTGAAAGATTCAATCGTAGCCAATTCTTTATTAAATTCATATACTTGTAAGTATTTATGTCAATATCTACACACTACCCCTTCATTCCTACAGAACATCAGTGTAGCTCTTAACTATGTTTTTCCAAGTCAACTTCTAAACTAATAGAAGCAGAACTCATGTTGAAATGAATATGAAAAATGATTATATAGCACTTATTCTATTACACGTGTGTATAGGTAGACTTATGGTATATGTGTAGTAGTGTGCTGATGGTGCCTGATTTAGAGAGAGAATGTCTTACCTCGAATAATATTGTGGATGTATGTGGCATTTATGTTTGTAATGTGTTCATAGCCAGCAACTATGAGATAGACACACTGGTATTGGTGTTTGTCTAAGAAAACGTGGGCTGTATGATCGCAATGTCTGATTTATAATGACAGAATAATGACTAGAGCTACAAAGCGAAAATCTATTATCCTGTCTGATTAAAGTATGCAGATTATCCTCATGTAAGGATCGAGTTGATAACCAGCAATAAAACCAAGCAAAGCACCTTACCTTATGGTACTTACTTATACACTTAGTAGTGCATATAATGTATTATTATTACAAGCTATGCTCACCTGCCTTGTGCGGAGTTGTGAGTGTGTGTGTACATAAGTATGAGTGTGTTATACAAGTAGGTAAGTAATAAATAGCAAGGGTAAGCATTGTAGAGCACTCAAGTCCATCTACAAATTTTGTACACTACATAACATAACGTTTGAGTGTACTATTAGTACTCTATACATAGCTTGGTCTACTTTTCACTTCACCCAGGATGGATCAGTATAAAAAATTATACATACATGTGATACTGTATGGGTGTTACATAGTTATTATTATTCATTTATCATTACAATATTAAGTATTCGTGTACTTGTACTGTAATGATGTGTGATGGTTGTTCGTATGTGTTTTATCTTAGTGTGTATAATGTCTTGTGCTTTCCTGAAGACTTTCTGATACACTTTTAGGGGAATATTAACATCATATTATTAGTATATCTACACTGACATGACGGACGCAGCACGATAAAGGATACTTGGATTTCCATAGTGTGGCGAAGAATGGTATCGTAGTGCGAACATCTATGTATTCATAATAGACATGGATATTATGAGTATGAATATTATATTATAGTATTTTAACAACAAGGGTTCTCATGATATTGTTTTGTTACACATATAAATATGGCCATGACAGAGATTTGTTGATTTGAGAAGCAAGCAAGGCGTTGCTTATTTACATATCGTGCAGGCATGATGCACATTCATTCCTAATTCGGACCCAAATCATCCTCATGCTTCCAATCATTTGTAATTTACACAAGGATTTATTACCTATTTGGTCAATAATAAACGTCTACGATCATCGAAAATCTTATGTATTAGTGGAGGAAACAAGGATGGAGGTAATCGATTGTTTATTTAGTCGTACGAGTGTGCATATACCTAATAAATACTTTGCCACTTTTATTGCATTCGTAGGCTTTCTGCTCTAGAATTGAGTAGGTAGGATTGAAACTGATAGATGTTATTGATTGATAATAATAATATGATACGATATGATGCAATATTATTATGTAGGCTGACAGAAAAATGACATATCTTTGGTCTAAAGGCAATTTCCATGGATTTATGTACCCACCTTTATGGATTATGGACATGTATGTATTTTCTTATGACACTTGTGTGGGATGCAACCACAGGCTAACTATAAGTCAAAAGTCTATAAAGAAATTTTTATTTTGTACTATCAATTTTTGTAGCTTGTTATGAAGCTCATTTTATGTCTTCCTGTTATTGATAATGTAATAGAATACTGTGTGGTATGCATACACAAAAGTTATTATTTTAAAGCACGATAGTATGTTACACAGGCAGAAAGGATTGGATTGAACTGAAGAGGTTTCCTTAACTAAATAAGAAAACACCAGGAAGTCAGTTTGGCATTGTCTTGTTTTCCCTATTCAATTCAAGTAGTAATCTCAAATCAAGTCAAGTTAAAGCCAAGTCAATCGTGAGTTGGAAAAGGATGAACGGAAGGATTCAAGAGCGCTACGTTAAAATGAGTTTGGGTTGATTCCGTCCAGTAGTGTGCGGTGACTTTTTGAGGGCTTTCAGAAAAGGGAAAGCAGGATATAAAATTCCTTTGGCAGACTTTTTCGATGAGATGATGAAGAGAAACTTTGAAAAGTGTCAAAACAGAAAGGAAGAGAGTGGAGAGAATAATTCTCGGGATATATGTGGGATGAAATGGTCAGGATATGGACGGGCTGATAATGTGGAGAAAAATGTACAGACTTATTTCGTTTCATTTGATTTCTGTCTTCTCGGGTCCAGCTTCTGAATCAAACTCACGTATATTTTACGAAAGAGAAGAATTTCTTTTAATGGAACAATGCATGCAGTGCTGCTATAATGCATTATTAGTATTTCTATACATACCTAATGCCTATATTTTATACATCCCTACCTACGACAAATATAACACTACGTTTGCCTTATTTGCTCTACTTGGATTGTCGGTAAGGAACACGATGAGGAAAATACCAGCACAGATCCACCCTCACCCCTTTTTGTGAGAGTGTGTCTATTGTATTGTGTTGTTATGAGGATAAATGGATGATGGAGACAGAAGAGGAAAGGAAGACGGGCACCGGACCCATCAATGTCTTCTTGTCTATGTGGATATATCGTCGTCGTGTCTGCATGTGCTGTGAGTTGAGTCTGTCTATATAATATGTACTATGTATGAACACTACTTCGCAGAAGAACTTTTCCATTATCTCTCTCACTTTGTTTCCTACGGAAAAGTTGTTGTGTTATACGACTGCCTTGCTATTCTATGTGTCTTACTTATATTGGGAAAAATAATAGAGAAATAAGAGGTAAGTAATATTATCAAATCGAATCCGAGTCTGAATCCTTTCTCACTCTGTCTCTCATTTGACAGCTGTGGATGTCAATCTTCTTATGAAATCGTCCTATCGAGGATACCATGCTATGTGATGTGAGAAAAGCCAAGTCCGTCGTTCCACTCAATAAATCCAAATCCATAGACGAGAGACTTTCGTACATTCACCGCTATTAGTTGAGATACATTCATATCGCTACAGCTAAGCAATGATCCCAATAACTTCACTCGAAGTAGTAGTATAAGAGACAGTGTGCGTTTCTCATATTACTATTTTCTTTCTCTCGTGTGTTGCCTGTCTAAATTTCTCATCGGAAACTTCCTAGTATTCTATGTAAGTGGTTTTCTCTTTCTTTTGCCATCATTTGAGAAATCACTTGTTATAGTATGCCGATAATATTAGTGAGAAAGCATATATGTCTAAGTGTATATATACATACCTATGCGCTTCTTTTCTGACAGGAAAACTTTAGCAGTGTCCTTTGCAGCAGTGTACTTTGAATTGTTCTCATACTCAATCTGTGAACTCGTTACGTGAAAGGCGGATAAGATTGACTTGTACTATTCTACAAACTAACTACAAATCTCTATATAGTAAAGCTAAAATTGAAAAAAGGGGAAAAACCATGTCACCAATCATTAGTTTCAACTCAGCTTTTTTCTTGCAGACGACAAGAGAAAAATAATATGAGTTTAGCGAGGATTCAATTTTCCTCTAGAAACGAGGACATGGAAAGCCTTCTAACTATTGAAACTTGTGTCCGTCAAGTACTCAAACTCATAAGCTAACAATAAGGCAGATATAATAATGGCAAGTCAAGAGTCACTCTCCTCAGATGAAGTGTTCAGAGATACAAATTCGCTTTGTACTATGTTCATTCCAAAATTGAAAAAGTCGTCACCCAGATATTCATGAATTTGCACATCGTCTACTAACAGAGAAATTTATTCATACTACCATATCACAGATTTTAACTTGAATGTCAACAGTCAAGCTATTGCTGTAAAGTCAGGATAAAAAAATCTACGGTACCTACAGATAGACGGAATGCATGAATATCAAATGCCTGGTTTTTGCATTTTGAATGCACTTACTGACTGCGTGTTGACTTGACTGTCAAGAGTTTTAAATCAACCGTTTAAAAATCATGACTTTTGTGTGTGTGAGAGTTGACATGTTTTGTACATATTTTGTGAAGTACATAACGATAGGTTAATTTTTATAAGTCTGATAATGTCAGTATCGGTATTTAACACAAATAGATTTATTGAAAATATACATACCTAGTATTCGTTCATAAATATACATAGGTGAGGTACGTAAGGTACCTCACTTTTAAAAGGGTGGATTACATGTAGAGTTGCCTACCTACCCATTTCTATGCAAGGTAGTTGGATTAAAATTCGTTAAACCAACATTGGGAAGCAGAACGGGTAAAGTATATCCTGCACCGAATATGGCTGTAAAAGTAGCAAATTAAAGCGATCTGAAGATTCTAGACATCACACACACAACCCGGAAATGAAAGACGGAGAAGCTGAATGATGGTGGTGGGATAGAAGCTCTAGGATGAGATGTTTTATAGCAACTACTTTTTCCACTTCTGTACAATGTTCTATTTCCTACAGTTGTCATTCCTTTATACTTGTCTATCCCAATAACTAAACTTACGTAGTCGCAAAAGGGGCGGTGAACCACCGAATCTCGAAACATTAATTCCACACGAATGCGACAAAGGAGTTATAAAATGGAAGTTGTAATGTACATAATATCTCGTTTCAGCCGATAATTAAGAACGAGCTAACAGTTTTATGATGTTACATTTTGAGACACATTTTGGTTATAGAAAATTTTAGGCAATTGCCACTTAAGATTGGAATAAAATGAAAGCATTTATTACAGTACCTAGACCTACTTACTTACTATTAGCAGTACCCAACCACCACTATTGTAATAATAGAAGTACCTACCTATGAAGTATCCAAATACTTACCAGAGTCAATTAAAACACAAAATGAACTAGTATCTGTAGGTAGTCCACAATACAGATATTAACCCTAACTACATTATCTTGCAAATTGCTGGATTTTAGTACTACAAATACATTAGGTAATTTTTGGTTAAGCGTTGTATTCAAAGAAACTAAATTAATATATTTTTGATCAATGCAATAATTTGATTTCTACGCTTAGAACGCTTAGTAGTATTATGTGGGTATGAGCTTTAAGTACAAGTTTATTACATGACATGGTTGGGTTTGCACAGTTTGCTATTGTATTTAAGCTGTATAGCTATTAAACGTAAGTGTTGACTAACACGAGGGTTTTTATGGTTCTTGTGAATAAATGGAGGAGGAGGAGAAAATATAGGGAGAATAATGTAAGGAAAGGAGAGCTGGGAAGAAGCGTTAGTGTGTGTCTGTGTGTGTAGGATAGGATAAGAGTCAGTTACACTTTGTAAAGCTCATTCATGATCATTGATATTGGTATTGGGCTAAGAAAGATGTGCAGTGGAAAAGCGTCAAGGCTTATCGGAATCGGCGGTGTGCAAAGGATATTTCAGTAACAGAATTGAAGTGAGCACGGGAAATGAAATGCCCTGTACCCGAGCGATCCATCAACCCTTTGCAACACTTGATACATACACAATGAGCAGAAACTGAATTGACTTACACATTAGTTACTACTAGAGAGTAGCATGTCTTTCCGCCTTCCCTTGCTCATGGAGTTAGGTACTACATATAGAGGTAATCCTCATCTCAGCGATTTCGGATTTGTACTACTAAACCAGCTGCCAACTAGTCGTTTACGTATATACGTTCTTTTGCTGCTATCATGGAGGTATGTCATAGTACTTAAATAGAGCAGTTTATATTATTAGGTGGGTGATGTTAGGCCGGGATAGCATTTCTAGTCGGCAGGTTAGGTTTTATTATAAACTCCACATCGTAAATATATCATATCGTAAAACGGGTATAAAACTTATTTCCACCGAGCTGAGCTGGACCTACCAACTCTCATCATCACATCTCCATTTGAGACCAATAACTCATCCATTTTGTTATAGATCTCTCCTCATTGATCTTTCTTCCGGTCGCATTTACATAATGGAAATGAGTCCGTGCTTCTATAGTCTACGTGTAAAATACTCTTTTAATTTAGAACCATACTACTGTGTCGCATGGCCTATTCCACCAAAACCATTTTCGTCCTTAAATTCCTAGAGATTTATGGAATCATTTCAAAATCTCCTACTTTCATGGAATTTTCCCTATTTCCCAAAACGCAAAAGCAGATGATGCTTGCAACCAGCAGGTAGATTAGAACTGCTTGGCTTTTGTATTACACTCCCCGATTCTAATGTGACTTACAGTGGTGACACCTGCAAATGGATTCGTCTGTGATTCATGCAAATAAAAAATGTATAGTCTTACTAACGCTTTTAGAAATTTTTGGCCCTAAAAATGTTTTTAAAGTAGTTTAATAAATATTTTCTGCATATTTCAATAGTTTCGCAAGATTTACATCGCGTGATCCCGTTCTTGTTTTTACCATTTTTCTGCATCCGATTCAGCTGGTATATAACAGAAAAATTCAAATTACTCTATCAATATTTATAATACAAAGTTACGTACTATTGTGCAATTACGTACTATGCTGTTATTTTACCTGTATGCAGCATTATGCATGCATTACGTATATCTGCAGATACTTATCAGGTGCTGCTATCACCCTAAGATCTTGTTTACCTCGTATAACTGCGCAGTTATTCATGCAGTTACTCAAAGGATAAAGATTGTTTCGTGAACAAAGCATGATCTTGATGCTTGTAAGACTGATAGGGAATTTTATTATTTACGCTGGATACCTATAACTTGTAGTGTCAAGGATTTTATGTAAAAGAATTCGAGTATCTCAATCAGTATTCGTTCCGTACGCGGAAACAAATGTAAGAAAATTGAATGACCCATATAAAAAATGTCATAATATGCATCTTATTGGTACATGTTAAATTATGCATTCCTTGAACTTCAACTCCTAATGCAAAGAAAGGTACATACATAGAACAATACCAGTACCAGTTCGCCAGTCCTTAATAATTCTTTTCAATTCATCGAAAGTAATTTTCGCCTAAAAACTCATTGTCAGTTACAAACACACTGACAATGAGACAATACTGAAAGAATAAATGTGTTTTGCTATATATAAACAATTACATTTACGATTGGTGTAAGATACACAGGACAATAATTATTGAATGCGTGATATACGTTGTGGGATCAAGTCCAGCCCCGAGCACAGATCTATTTACAATGTCATAGTGGTAGTTATTGTTATTAGATTTGGAATAAGAAGATAATATTGTAGTAACTGGTGGTTAGGAACGTAATACAATATTTATGTATTTAATAACAGAGAAGCATGCGAAGGCGGGACATGTATGCTTTATGCGAATAAGGTTTCTATTGCCATGAAGTTTAATGTGATGTAACTATTAGGTAACTAAGCTAACTACTATACATACACTGATACACAAACATTCATATCAATGAAAGGATAGAATGAATATTATGTTCGTACATCAAGGTGGATTTAGTGAGGAGGAACCTTATGTGAATCGTGTTTCCGAACGCTTTGGGAAGATTATGATCATTTATTGTGGCCCAAACATTGGCAGTAATTTATCTGAGTTATGGCTGATGGTGTCCGGATAAAATGACTTGATGAAAAGGCCATAACCAGAGAGAGTCGAGTTCAAGCACAAACCAGTCAAGTCACAGCAGCAGCAGCCGAGGCAGCAAGAACGTCAAGCCAGGTCTCTTCTTCTCCAGTCTCGTCCGCTCTCCTCTTCCGTCAGACTTAGCTTCATAATACTCCCTATGTACAAAAGTAGCCTGCAATACGCTGTACTTTACTCTACCATGTAATATTACGTAATAGCACGTATAGCACGTATAAAGAGAAGTTCATGGTATAAAGAGTGTATTCCACACTGTATCCACAACTTGTCGTTTAACTTGCTTTCCCTTCTCTCCTTGTTATTGTAATAAGTAGGCAGAGACGATCAGGCAGACACAAACACACATACACAGTGCCACTATACAAAATATACAAAACTTCCTATCCTTTTCCACACACACTACATACATACAAACACACAGTCTCGTCCTAGTCTGTTTCTTTCCTATTCATTCTGTTGATCCTCCTTCCCAAGATATATGCATACATCCTTTCAGTGTGTAGTGTAAGTATATTTGGTATGTTGTACATTGTAGTATATGCACTTAGGTTTATGTATGTGTATTCTGTAGTTGTACCTATATTATATCGTCCATTCAGTTTCAGTTTAGTCTACATGACTGTTTAGTAAGCGGCACACGGTCATCTGGCACATTCTATTACTTACTATTACATTACATGACCCTTTTCATTCCATTACGAGCTTTTATTGCCCTTTTAGCTTCGAACACCTATAAATAAAACCATCCATCCAATTTACGATAAGTATTGTGTTTGTTCTTTCACAGAGAACAGAGATCCGAAACGGGCTATCTTAGACCGTGCCCTTTTTCATATTTACCCAGCGATGTAATGTGTAGCTTGTAGTAATGTAGTACATGTACATGCGGTAAAGAGTTGACGAATGAATGTGTAGGGAGGTAACTTATCGAATTCTGTAATAATAGAGGCAATGCAATTTCGGATCTAGTAGTAAAACAAACGAAAACTCTTCAGAGTCATCATCAACATCTCATTATTTTTTATAGATAAAATGGTAGTAAAATCGAAATTGTTGTAATAGTAATGATGTAGCTTCTTACTAACACTCTCCACTGTAATAAGTCCTGTCTTGCACACAATTATTTTAACTTAGTGTCTATTATAATTATACCGACAAGCTAGCAACGTCCCGTTTTAATCACACCGTTCATTCCTTGCAATGAATTATTGTTATTATCATAGAGTATCTATCTGTATTATATCGTTTACGATCGTCACAGTTCATTGTTGAACAAAACCCTTTCTGTAATAAAGAATAATAGCTTACGGGATGTTTCTCGAAGAAAAATGAAATTGTAGTTGCAGAAAAGGTATATATTTATACACACGCTTTTTTAAAATGTTCATTAAAGAATTCTGCTCAATAAAACAATTAAACTAGAAATTATTCTGTAAAAAAAGGAGTTACCTACTTCTTCGACGAGTTGTTTATGAAGTTCCGTACCTATGCAAAATGCATTTATGTTGTGAGAATGTTATACAAAACTGCATTTCGTTATAGTGCATATCAGCACCAGAGCAAAAAGTCAGTTAACGAGTTAAATCTTGTGTACGTGACGAGGTAAATATTTGTGAAGAACATTACTAAGTAACTACGAAAAATAATTTTCGCTTTTTTCGATGTATATTAAAGATAATAATATTTTAACGACATTAGTAAAGCAAGTATCTCGATTAACCTCATATACGATATGAACATGTAAATGCTCAAGGGTAGCCAGTAGTACCTAATATGAAACGGAAGGGTAGGTTTGACACAGGGTATTAAACAAAGCAAAGCCACTAACAAGCATTTTTGAGTCAACACCATGCGCTCACTCGCATGTGCATAACACACGTATATAACTTTTGTATAAATATAAACACTCAGATAAAATACAAATAAAACAAAGTACAAAAAATAACAACAAGCAGATATAATATATCGGTGCCCTTTCTTACTTAATGTTAGTTAAGCAGAAGCTCTAAGTAGTAGTGAATGAATACACGTAATCATAATAATAATTGCAAGAAAAACACTAATAATAATAATACTAAGTAATAGAAGAAAAAGAAGAAAATAGGGTTGCATGAAGTAGCACAGCATGTACAGCATGTACTGTAAACTCGATGAGTACATTGCCGAAGGAGCTGGGAGCAGCTGACAGACGTCATCAAGTTTTTAAACTGTAATGGGACTAGAGGTTGATTATTACAGCCCTCGTTGCACCCACGTACGTACCCTTTCTAATTCTAATTCCATTAATTGCACTTGCGTTCCGTTGATGAGCATTGATAAGTCACTTAGAAGTTAGGATGTTAAAAACGATAAGATTCTAGCTGAAATTCTAAGGCTGTTATTGCATTTTCTCCCGTGTGTTTTTGTATACGAAAATACTAGTCTGTATACTACTACCTATACAATGCCGCTGCACATTATATGGTGCCCAATAACTACTACCTGTACCTTGTACTTGAGTATATTGTATTATGCAGGTAAAATAAGCTGCCTGTGCAATGTAGGATGTTTTATGTAAGTAGCATTTAGGTACACACTTGCTGTATCCTCGACCAAAGCCACAAATAATATAGCAATATAAAATTTCTTTCTAGAAGCAGATCCCACAAGCTTTTTGCTGTAGTTGAGATTTTCCTTCAAGTGCATGCCAATAATAATTATTGTGTTGCTTTTTGATGGATTTTTTCGAAAAATTTATTACGCAACTACATAGTACATTCTTATCCATTCCGTAATGCTGTTTTATCAGTTATTATTATCATCCTCCTTTGATATTGCTATGTGCAACATGTAAACGTAATATAAAACTGAATTACATTACCGTGATTATCTTAAAGAGAAGCCAAACCACACACAACACTAACAAATGTATCCGACCGTCTTTATAACGAAGCTCATATTGCAATTCTATTCTAATCTTCACGTAGTTCTCATGCACATAACTACATGAGATATGTGTGCACGTCTAAAACTTAGATAGAGTTCAGAGATAATTATCTAGACTAGTAACTAGCTATGAGATAAATGATTACGTGTATTATGTTTCTTTTGCTACTTAATGAATGCTCCACACAATTCCAGCTCTCGTGAGTATAACACTCAAGAATAATATTGTGCAAGCATCTACCTATATACTATATACATATACCTATGCAATTTAACTATGAAAGAAGCCTCGACTCAGACTGATACCAGCAACAAGGCCACACTACTACATATTATTATTATTATTTGAGTGAATTGAGTGTACATACTATAGTAGGTATATATATTACATAGCTCAGACATTGTATTTCTTGTGATGACTAGTGCATTCTGGATTATTCGAGGGACAGGTGAAAATCTAATAATAATATAACGTGAAAAACGACTTTTTTCTTCATAGTTAAACATTTGAAATGAGAAAATTATTTCATCTCAACTTTATTCCATTGTCTGATTACGTGTTGCAGTGTTAAATATGCATCAAGGGAATTTATGCGAATCGTAATCTTTGAAATTATCTTAATACTACACCTTGTATGGCTTGACTTGTTTACCCGGAATAACGTGCTAATTATATTACGTAGCAACCTAATCTTCCCATGCATCATTTACCTGTCTTCTTTTATTTCAAGGTGTTCCTTCGCCTGTACGCTGTAGGATTGCATTTGCTGATAAGGAATCACATCATAATGTCATGTCTGCCTCTAGAATCTCACTAGAATGCATTAGTATTGTATAGAGATAATAATATTATTACTTAACTTGTATAGGTACGTATGCATAGTGTATATGTACATGCTGTGCACTTAGACTTAAAAGTAAATACAACTATCGTATCCTTTTGCCTACAAAAAATATAAAGTATATCAATATGAGTATGTACGTAGGAGTTGCAGTTGTGGTTCAAGATAGAGATTCTCGTAGCTTAATGGTAATCCCGTGCACACTACAAATATAAGCTGTGCATAATAATAATTAAGAGGTGGATCATGCTGATTAAGATTGCGACAAACGTTGGGTATTTCGCTGCAGATAAGATAAAACTTGATATTTCTCTTAAAAGTCTAGTTCCTACTTCAAGTAATTAAGTAGGTAACGTTGTAAAAGAGTACCTACCCATATAGAAATGATATGTATATAAAATGTACATGTAAAACCACTCGTAATTAATAATACCTTAACCTTACCAGTTCGAGGAGGTAACACACAACAGCCTGGTGTGTGTAGAAATGAAGTCTAGAGTTGGACCTTCCTTCATGCATTCAATGACAGGGTTGTATGCATTTTTAATCATATATATTTAGTTCATGTTAAGTTACTCTTTGCACATCCACACGTACTCACAACATTCAAAGGAACCCTTAAGTCAAGAGTCAAGAAATTGCCTTCTATGCAACTACTATTTGACAACAGATACAAAGTTGATTTGATTTCTTTTGACTTTGGCAAATGTACTTGACCGCATGAGAAAAATTTCTACTGACAATCCTGATGCCAACACATTGGCAACTATTTATATTCTTCTACGTACATAAATACCTACGAGGCATTTATGTGACTACTGTGAGACGGATGAGAATGCGGTAGCAATTACAACAGCTCAACGTGTTTTCCTCGTTACTGTCAGTCTTAATTTTTTAGCAATATGAAGCTACATGTACAAATAGTTGCTAACTCGCTTTATAACACAATAATGATAACTTATTATACACAATATAGATATTAACTACTTGAAGATGCAAGGTGCATTGCAAGTTCCATTTACTACATTTCCATGCAATTGAAACATTTTTATGCAGTAGCATTATTAATGTCTTTTGCTCACAGTAATTATTGCATTTTGAAAGGAACATAAAATAGATGTCTGGTTTGAGATGTGTATACCACCTGCCTAGGTTTTCAAACTTTTTTATTGCATTTGAATTGACCCTGAAATTAAAAATTGAGCAATTTACTTCAGTCAGTAATGAATGTGTAATTCAACTACAAGATAAAGGTGAAGCGAACACGTCCAGTTAGTGCAAGCAGTGCAGTGCAATCACCTTAAATAGTATTTCCTCTTGAAAATAATATATGTATTATGAAAAGTGTATGAAACAACAATTCCAAGTGTGAAGCTCAATTAGTAGTTATCATATAATAATAATCAATGTTTTAATATGCATCGAGTCTGCTTAGTTGTTTGTTACACGAACTAGAGCGTCCTGTTCGGTTGGCTATAATTTGTTTTAACAACAATACAAGAAACGAACATCACGTAGAACGTGAACTCGATTTTTATTTGGTTTCCAAGTAGGAGTAGCATTAGCAAGCACCTAGAGGTAATAAATAGTATTTGAGCTTGGTTTGTTGCAGTTGTTTAAGTTAAGGTTATAGTTTCGTCTCGTCTTAGTATGTCGAGGGGGATTTTTATACACAAGGCAATTATAAAATGCGCTCTTGTGATTTATCACCCTAAATGAAGAAACTCGCCCTGGAAGTATACAAGTCTTGGTGCATTGTATTACGTTATAATACACATGTTTCTCTGGCGATATCATTTTTACTCAGATGTTCTAAACATAATGGTAACATTGTATAACATGGTGTAGCCAGTGTCATTTCTGAAAGCGATTAAACGAGTAAGTTAGCGCGTCTAATGTTGTGAGAGGGTGTGGAATGTGCAACTGCCTGTGCATATCTCGAGATTGTCTTTCTTTAGTAAACTTACTCGTGTAGGTACAAAATTATGATATGATATCAAACCAAAGGATACAAAATCCTCACGTAGTACGTAGTAGTTCTTGTAATGTGCCATATTAAACTAAACTTAGTGTGTAGTGTATATATAGAAAGAAGAACTAAGTCCACGAAGGATCTTTAGAGATATTTTAAAGCTTTCTATGTACTAGGATACACTTGCTAGTATAATGTAGTAGATTCCGAAAAGACGAAGAGAATAGCAGCATACAATAAAGTAAGCATGAAGAATAGATGTATTGTATAAATTGTATGCGTTTAGAGATGTGTAATGTAATGTGATGTAATGTAGCGATGTTATACAAAGATAGGAGATAGCATTATATTTAGTAGCTTGATAGCATAGGTATATTATGTGAAGAATAGCCATGTACTGTGTATAGATATTTTAAATATACCTATAAAGATACCAACAGCCAAAAGTAAAATAAAGTGAAGATGCTTCCTACTGTGGTATATTGTGAGTGAACATTACATTATGAATGTTGTGAAGCAATATCATTTCTTTGAATTAAAGTGTAAAAGAGACTTGCACTTTGCGTTTGCTTTACTTTATACTACATGTACAAGTATAGAGTAATAGTATCTGTGTTGAAGCCTTCTGTGTTTGAAATAAAGACAGCACAGTACAGTACAGATATTATGCAGAACTAGTATTAGTATAGGAGTGTAGGAGTGCATTATAGTTGTATGGATGGTGTGGTGTGGTGTGGTATGGCGTGGTGGTGATTGTATAATAATATTGCTTAGGACAGAAATTCTACACACAATATATTTATGTGGCTCTGCTTATGTATGCGTATCTATCTTGTGCAAGTATTGAGATAGTTTTTGGCTCAGATTTGATAGCAGTTAGTAATAGTAGTAGTGTAGTAGCCACACAGTCATCCCAAGGCTTAGTGCGCCTTAGATTGAGTTTACCTACCAAGTGGTAGTTTAGTTTAGTTTTAGCACAGTATAATGCATAATGGCCTTTGGGATCTTTTCATGGCAAGCGAGAATGATGGTAGAAGTTGGCAGGGAAGTTTGATCAAGATAATAAACGAAGAGCACTTATTACAGTCATAGTTGAATATTAATCTCACAGTGATTTTCAGCTGATAAGCGTCTGGCGTTGGCATTCCATGTTCCATTTGGGAGACTCCGATAAAAGTTCAACATGAGTCTCTCTGCCGGCTTTAACTATGGACATACGTATGTGTTATTACGATTATTATCCGCAGATTAAAACATATATCTCTCAACTCTAATGTATATTCTTATTGTTCTTACACTTAACTCATTCAGAGTAATAACACACGTACACAACACTACACTCAACCTACTACTTTTGTACTCCTAATGCACTTAAGTTAGCCACAAGTACCTATATATGCTCCTCTACAGATTCTTCCAATTATATCTCCTATTAATAAGTAAGAGTGGTTAGTGTCTGTATCATTTTTAAGTAGGCACTTAAAAAATTTGCCTTTTTTTTCTAAATCCCCGGCTGTCCCATTGGTGCATAGTTATACATACTACTATGGAGTGATTTCCAGTGGACGCCACTGCATTTCTGTGTAATGGTCTGCCTTTTTGAATGATGTAGCTAATAGCTTTGGAAAAGCTGCAAAATATCTCATTGTGAGTTATCTTTGAAAATCCTGATGTAGTTAACTACAAGAAATCACACAAT
Source organism: Pogonognathellus longicornis (assembly GCA_034694085.1). Classification (NCBI taxonomy): domain Eukaryota; kingdom Metazoa; phylum Arthropoda; class Collembola; order Entomobryomorpha; family Tomoceridae; genus Pogonognathellus; species Pogonognathellus longicornis. The sequence continues at coordinate 31,739 of JAQFYB010001238.1, forward strand.
AGAATAGATAGATCACCGTAATTATCAGGAGCTGTAAGCATTTTAAAGACCTTCAGCGTTTTACTACATGAACATCGTTTTGATAAGAAGCAATTGTGAAATACAGTAGTGTATCTTAAGCCACTAAGTTGAACAACGTAGGAACATTGATGGTCTGGTGTGATGTACATGGAGACTGCAATGCAATGCTGTGTGGATGAGAGTGAGAAGAAGATACAGATCTGACTTGCAAGCAAAGATTGCTTTTCCGACACACAGTGCGTTTTGTTTTCGTTGTGTTGCGTACAGCAGAACAATTAAGGTGCGAAGTGCGAAGAAGGTGGAGAGTAATGAATGGAAGAAACCGGAACGAATGAGACTTTTCGCATAGCTCACACAAACAACACACAGGCAGTTATAGAATCACCACTGTCTTGAGACGGAGACTGATGGGACTTGTTTATTGAAGAAGGAAACTCATAATAAAATACACTGTAATTGCTAATCCTGTACTGTTTAAGAATTTAAAAATTTATAAGTACTCGCAGTATATTATACTAGTAAGAGTGTTATGTACTTAAGACTACATCTATGTACCATCGTATATTTTATAAGTAATATATTATGCTATATTTATATTTACAATAAATATGCTGTAGTAGTGTGAGTGTACTACTTAGTATGTCTTTATTGTGTAAGGTACGTGTCTTAAAAAGTTGCAAAGCACAGCATAATAGTTCCGATCCCCTTTATTTAATTTGCTTTATGCCCTTGTCAGGGTTTTGAAATGATTACGAGTAGTTATGACGCTACGTGCTGCCTGGTTAGAGTTAAAACTATACGACTCCTCGTTATCTTGTTCCCTGAAGCTCTAATTTAAATCACAGTGAGTTACAGCTTTTGATTAAACAGATGGATAGGCAAACATCTATTGCCTCTCGCTATGGTGCATGGTGGCTTGAGTCAAGTCAACTTGCCTCAACATGGTTCGTACTGATTTGATTGTATCCGTCTATATACTCTGTGCTTTTTTAATGCAGCCAAACTATTATGATTACTATAATATGTGTTAACATGCTAACAATAAGTCATGTATAGCAAACTAGAAATAAGTATGTATGTATACTATATGAGTACATTGTGTTTGTAGATTGAATAATAGCATTTCTATTGAATTTTTCTCGCTGATGTCAAGTTTCCAGCCTTTGCTTTCCATCATCCCATTGCGATTTAAAGAGATGATGGGATGAGGAGGAGAGTGGCCATTGTTTTCATGTGAGGATCGATAATTCTTTCGAATTGTGTGTATCTATTTTCGTCAGAGTGATTCTACATAGACACAATAGTTATGGGATGAGACTCTTTCTTATGTATGTAGAATATTGTGGAGTTTTAGGTTTGTGTGTAATAGATAAATAAATGTGAGTTGTGGTTGATGTTAAGTATTTTCCATATGTACATTCTGTGTAGCACTAGGAACAGTTTAATAATATGTGATGTTGTGGGCATAGTGTTGATATAAGATGTTTGGGTGGGACTTGGGTGTTCTTAACTGAAAGGGTAACTAGCTCCGAAGACGTAAGTATCTATTACGACACTGCACTGGTGCTACTAGGAAAAGAAGGCTAACTAAACTGCAGAGAGATAGTCGTCGTTCATTGTATTGTCAGTAGAAAAGAAACGATACGTGCCAATGGCTCAAAAAGTTGTACACACATTCTCTCAGATGGGGAAATATTATATGGATGAGAATTTTTGGCATTTGGAGACTGATGGTGATTTTTTGACAGAAGAGGTGGCACATGGGGAAGAAATTTTTCGAGTGTAATAAATTGTTGGCAGCTGAGACTCGTGAAAGACACTATCGGAGGCATTCGACTTTCTATTGAAAGACTTATCAGGGGGAGCAGATTGAATATATTTCATATGATGTTTCAGAAAAATCAAGTTCTTATCACCAGGATGGCAGGCTTTCTGCCAGTGTTTTCTCTCTTCGAAAAAGTGTCTTGGATGAAAAATCTGCGAGCAATCGAGTGTGGATATCAATGGCAAACACCAAACATAAATTTCGTGTACAGTTTCTCATACTCATACATACTCCGATACTAACTTACATATATACCAATGTGTGTACTCACACACACGCTGTACTCTGTACGTTAACGTTCGTGCATCAACTAAAGTCAAAGCAAAGCCAGCAGCATCAGCAAAGACAGATATATCTAGAGGCAAGTCATCCGTCCCATGTATTCTTCTTCGCGCTTTGATATTTTTCTTATACACACACACTCCCTATCATTTCCTACAGTAGGCCAGGCCAAGCTAAGAGATGAGACCTTTTGCTTTGCTAGTGTTGATACAAATACAATGCAATGTTCCCGCAGTTTCCATCCACACTATCCCTGAGTCTTTTCGTCTCTCTCTCTCACACTTCGCATATCCCATCTACTAGTTCTCTCTCTCTCTCTCTAGCCCAGTGTTGAATGTGCATCTCTCTCATGCAATTACGCGTCATTGTGTTGAAGCTCTTCACTGAAAATACGATAACAGCTTTATAGCAAATGCGAATATTGTAATGTATCGACGAAGACGACGCTAGTGCGTATGTTGTAAAGTCATAATGTTAAAGTTCCAACCATAGCTCGATGCTATATTATATTTAATGCTGTATTATGATGTGTACTACTATGTGCTTACTACCACCTTGTACACGTAACAAGCCTTCTTTTCTTGTAACTGTAAATGTAATGTAAGTAAAGATAAGCGAAGGTATCTCACACTATGGAAAAATAACTTACCTTCTACAGTGTATATTAGCTATGTGATATGGGGTAGTATGGTACATAAATAAATGTACAACATTGTTACTTGGAGTATGTGTTGTATGCAACGTAATAGTGTTAATAATATGAATATGAGTGTGCTTTTATATCGTGGAAGATGTATCGACTCTTTTTATATACGATATGTTGCTTTCTGGCTTTTAGATCCCTATTTAAATGGCTGTTTGCATTTTTACACATAATACTTTACGCTAAAACACACACTGTCGATCGCATTACATTAGATTCTGAGTCATTTTCATTTTTCGTTATGCTGACTCCAAGATCAGATAATGCAGTAGTCGGGTTGTATAGAAATAGAAGGAGCAAACTATTTATTTATTTATTTATTTAGTAATAACGTGCCATGCCGTGCCATGCAATGAAACTAACTGTGGAATTTAAAGAAAGGGAAACAACACTTGGTTGGTGTACAACGTTCAAGAAATAAAACGGTGCATAAAAATTCATAATAGGGGTATTCAAATTCTTTACTTTTTGATTATTCACTTCTGATTATCCGCCACTTTTGTCGGCGGGTTTGTG